>JASPKZ010008336.1:0-150187 GCA_030220185.1 Diploptera punctata
CTCTGACCCACCCACACTCTCACTCATCCATCCAAACCACTCATTATTCATTCAACCATCCATTCCATCCCTCAAAACACTCATCCAAGCATTAATCCACTCAACCACCCATCAACCCTCTACCCCGCCCCAACACTCACTCTACATTCAACCACTTCATTAATTCTTCAACATCCTTCCATCCATCCACATCAAAACACTCCTGCCAAGCATTAATCCATCCATCCACCCCTTCATCCCATCTAACCACCCACCTCTCACCACCATCCACCCACTCATTAATCTTCAACCTCCATCAATCCCTACATTCAAAACAAACCACTCATCATCCAGCCTTATTAATCTATCCAACCCTTCATCCATCTAACCATCCACACTCTCACTCATCCATCTATCCACTCATTAATTTATTCACCCATCCATTCATTCATAAATTCATTCAACCATCAATCCTCCCATCCTCCTATCCAGCAATCCAACATCCACACATCCATCCAATCATTTATACATCCTCCCTCCATCCATCCAATCATCCTCCAAACACTCATCCATACTTAATAACCATCCATCCACCCATTTATCTTCTACCACCCACACTCTCACTCATTCCATCACCCGCCAATCATTAATTCCATTCAAAACCATCCTCCATCCATAATTCAAAACACTCTCCAAGCCTTAATCAGGTCCATCCCCTAAACACCCCCGACTCACTGCTCCATACAACCATTCATAAATTCATTCATCATCCATCCTCTCACCCATCATGTCCAACCCAAACATCCATCCATCTTCGTCAATCCATCCATCAAACCACCCACCCTCTCACTCATCCATCCCGCCAATCTTATCATTCAATCATCCAGTATCCATAAATCAAAACACTCATCCAAGTATAATTCCATCAATCCACCATTCATCCATCTAACCACCCACACTCTCACACAGTCCATCCACTATCATTAATTCCTCTATCCACGCCAATCATCCATCCGACAACCCACCTTCTTCTCATCCATCCAACAAATCTTATATCGTTCTAAGCCATCCATCCTTCATAATTCATTCATCCATCATCTATCCAAACACGCCATCCAAGCATTAATCCATCCAGTATTCATCCATCGAACACCCCCACACTCTCACTCATCCGCTGTAACTACCCATTAATTTATTCTAACCAGCATCCAATTCATAAATTCATTCACCCTCCCCCATCCAATCATCAATCAAAACACTCATCCAAGCATTATCCATCCAGCCATTCATCATCTAACCACCCACACGCTCATTCAGCCTCTAACCACTCATTAATTTATTCAACCATCCATCCTTCATATTATTCACCTCCATCCATCCCTCCAATCATCAATCAAAACCTCATCCAGCATTATCTATCCTCCACCCGTTCATCCATCTAACCACCCACACTCTCACTCATCCCATCCAACCACTCATAATTCATTCAACCATCCATCCTCCATCATCCAACAACACTGCTCAATCCAAGCATTTAATCCCCATCCATCCACCCATTCATCCATCTAACCACCCACACGCTCACCTCATCCCAACCACTCATTAATTTCTTCACAACCATCCATCCATCCTAACACCCACCCTTCACTCATCCATCTAACCACTCCATTAATTTCATTCTACCATCAGCCTCCCACCCATCAATCAATATCTACCATCCTCAATCATTCATTCATTCATGCCATCCATCCATCCAACATCTATCAAACACTCATCCAAGCATTAATCCATGCCTCCATCCATCCATCCATCCAATCCATTCATACTCTAACTCCACACGCTCACTCCTCCATCTAACCACTCTTAATTCATTGACCATCCTCATTCATAAATTCATTCATCCATCCATCCAATCATCAATCAAAACAGTCATCCAAGCATTAATCCATCCATCCAATCATCCATCTAACCACCCACACTCTCACTCATCCATCCAACCAATCATTCAACCATCCATCCATTCATAAATTCATTCATCCATCCATCCAAACACTCATCCAAGCATTAATCCATCCAACCATCCATCCATTCATACATCTAACCACCCACATCTCCTCACTCATCCTTCGAACCACTCATTAATTTATTCAACCCATCTATCCTTCATATTTCATTGCTCCATCCATCCAACATCTATCAAAACCTCATCCAAGCTTAAGCCATGCTCCATCCATCCATACATACATCTAACTCCACACCCTCACCCATCCATCTAACCACTCATTAATCATCGACCATCCATCCATTCATAATTCATTCATTCATCCATCCATCCAATCATTCATTCCAACATTCATCCAAACTTATTTTCATCTATCCACCCTCCATCCATCTACCCACCCACACTCTCACTCATCCATCCAACCACTCTTAATTCATTCAACACCATCCATCCTCCATCCACAAAATACTCCACCAATCATTAATCCATCCATCCCCCGTCATCATCTAACCAACACCCAAGCTCTCACTTTCACCTCGCCGCCCATCAACTAAACCACTCATTAAGTTACTATTCAATCAGCCATCCATTCCATTCATAAATTTAATTCTGTCAACAATATCTATCAAAACCTCCTCCAGCATTAGAAATATGCATCCTCCATCATACCATTCATACCTCTTACGTCCACCTCCACTCCCCCATCTAAACCATTCATTAATTCCTTGAACCATCCATCCATTCATACATTCAACATCCATCCACCGAATCACATCCACCAAAACCCGTCGAGTCCCAAAATTAAATTTCACCTATCCACCCTTGCTTCATCTAACCACACCCCGCACTCTCACCAGCCTCTCCAACCACTCATTACTTTCATTTCCCATTCCACATCCTCATTCCTCCACCAATCCATCAAACACTCATCCAAGCATTAATCCTCCATCCAACCCATTCATCCATCTAACCACCCACACTCTCACTCATTCATCCAACCCTTACTCATTATTCATTCAACCATCACTTCTCAACTCATCCATCCAAACCACTCATTAATTCATTCAACCATCCATCCATCCATCTATCCAACAAAAACTCATCCAGCATTAATCCATCCATCACCCCTTCATCCATCTGACCCACCCACACTCTCCTCATCCATCCAACCACGTCATTAGTCATTCAACCATCCATCCATCCATGGTCCTCCTCAACACTCATCCAAGCCTTAATCCATCTCCATCCACCCATTCATTCATCTAACCACCCCCTCTCACTAATCCATCCACACCACTCATTAATTCTTCAATTCAACCATCCATCTATCTAGCCATCAAAAACACGCATCCAAATATGAATCCAGCCATCCATCCCCCATTCATCCATCTGAACACCCACCTCTCACTCATCATCCAATCACCAGTATGTCCATCCCTCAAAACACTCATCCAAGCATTAATCCATCCATCCACCCATTCATCCATCTAACACCCACACTTCTCAACTCATCCATCCAAACCACTCATTAATTCATTCAACCATCCAACCACCATCCAGCCATCAAAACACTCATCCAAAAAATTAATTCCATCCATCCACCCATTCATCCATCTACCACCACACTCTCACTCATCCACTCCAACCACTCATTTAATTCATTCAACCATCCATCCATCCATCAAAACACTCATCCAAGCGTAATCCTCATCCCTCCACCCATTCATCATCTACCCCCAACTCTCACTCATCCAACCACCACTCATTATCATTCAACCAACCATCCACCATACATCAAAACACCCATCCAAGCTTAATCCATCTATCCCCCATTCATTCACTAACCAACCACACCTCACTCATCCTCTATCCACTCATTAAGTTAGTCAACCATCCTCAGTCATATTCATTCAACCATCATCCTCCCATCCCCTATCCACATCCAACATCCACAATCCCCCATCATTTTTCATCCATCCATCCATCCATCCAAGCATCCATCAAAACACTCACCAAACATTATCCACCACCATCACACCCATTTTCACTAAAAACCAACACTCTCAACATCCATCCACCCAATCATTAATTCATGCAACATCCTCCATCCATCCATCCATAATTCAAAAACCTCTCCAACCATTAATCCAGCCAACACCCACACCCACAACTCATCCATACAACCACTCAATAAATCTTCAAATCCTCCATCCTCCACCATCAATCCAACATTCAAACACCATCCAATCATTCGGTCATCCATCCATCTAAACACCCACAACTCACTCATCCATCCAACCAATCATTAATTCATTCAACCATCCTTCATCAATAATCAAACAAACCTCATCCAATATTAATTCATCTTCCCCCTTCATCCCATCTAAACAACCCCCACTCGCACCATCCATCGAACTAATCATTATTCATTCAACCATAACTTCATGCATACATAAAAAACTCTCATCCAAGCATTAGTCATCTATCCACCCATTCATCCATCCAAACCACCCACATTCTCTCTCATCCAGCCAACCATCATTAAGCTTCTAACATCCATCATTCTAAATTCATTCATCCAATCATCTATCCAACACTCATACAAGCATTAACCCATCCATCCTTCATCCATCTAAACACCCACACTCTCACTCATTATCAAACTAACCATTAATAATTTAATCAACCATCTATCCTTCATAATCATTCACCAGCCTCCATCATCAATCAAAACACTCATCCAAGCATGATCCATCCATCCATTCACCTCTAACCACCCACACTCTCATCAGCCATCACAAACATCATTAATTTATTTCAACCATCCATCCATTCATAAATTCATTCATCCATCCATCCATCCTCCATCATCAACATACACGCATCCAGCATGAATCTATCCAACCATTCATCCATCTAACCACCCACACTCTCACTCATCCATCCAACCAATCATTAAATCATTCAACCATCCATACATTCATAAATTCATTCATCCATCCATCCAATCATCTATCCAAACACTCATCCAAGCATGGATCCATCCATCTATCCATTCATTCATGCATCTAACCACCCACACTCTCATTCATCCATCTAACCACTCATTAATTTATTCAACCATCCATCCATTCATAAATTCATTCATCCATCCATCCATCCAACCATCTATCAAAACATTCATCCAAGCATTAATCAATACATCCATCCATTCATCCATTCATACATCTAACATCCACACTCTCACTCATCCATCTAACGACTCATTAATTCATTGAACCATCCATCCATTCATAAATTCATTCATCGATCCATCGAATCATCCACCAAAACACTCATCCAAAAATTAATTCACCTATCCACCCATTCATCCATCTAACCACCCACACTCTCACTCATCCATCCAACCACTCATTAATTCATTCATTCAACCATCCATCCATCCATCCATCCATCCATCCATCCATCAAAACACTCATCCAAGCATTAATCCATCCATCCCCCCATTCATCCATCTAACCACCCACACTCTCACTCATCCATCCAACCACTCACTAATCCATTCAACCAACCAACCATCCATCCATCCATCCATCCATCCATCCATCCATCAAAACACTCATCCAAGCATTAATCCATCCATCCACCCATTCATCCATCTAACCACCCACACTCTCACTCATTCATTCCAACCACTACTCATTAATTCATTCAACCATCCATCCATCCATCCATTCAAAACACTCACTCCCAAAGCATTAATCAATCCATCACCACATTCATCAATATAACACAACCACACACTCTCACTCATCCATCCAACCACTCAGTAATTCATTCAACCATCCATCAACTCCATACCATCCATCAATCCATCATCCATCCATCAAAACACTCATCCAAGCATTAATCCATTCCATCCACCCATTCATTCATCTAACCACCCCACACTCTCACTAATCCATTCCACACCACTCATTAATTCATTCAATTCAACCATCCATCTATCTATCCATCAAAACACTCATCCAAAAAAGTAATCCATCCATCCACCCATTCATCCATCTGACCACCCACACTCTCACTCATCCATCCAACCACTCATTAATCTATTCAACCATCCATCCATCCATCAAAACACTCATCCAAAAATTAATCCATCCATCCCACCCATTCATCCATCTGACCACCCACACTCTCACTCATCCATCCAACCACTCATTAATTTCATTCAACCATCCATCCATCCATCAAAACACACTCATCCAAGCATTAATCCCATCCATCCACCCATTCATCCATCTAACCACCCACACTCTCACTCATCCATCCAACCACTCATTAATTCATTCAACACATCCTCCATCCATCTATCCAACAAAACACTCATCCAAGCATTAATCCATCCATCCACCCATTCATCCATCTGACCACCCACACTCTCACTCATCCATCCAACCACTCATTAATTCATTCAACCATCCATCCATCCATCAAAACACTCATCCAAAAATTAATCCATCCATCCACCCATTCATCCATCTGACCACCCACACTCTCACTCATCCATCCAACCACTCATTAATTCATTCAACCATCCATCCATCCATCAAAACACTCATCCAAGCATTAATCCATCCATCCACCCATTCATCCATCTAACCACCCACACTCTCACTCATCCATCCAACCACTCATTAATTCATTCAACCATCCATCCATCCATCTATCCAACAAAACACTCATCCAAGCATTAATCCATCCATCCACCCATTCATCCATCTGACCACCCACACTCTCACTCATCCATCCAACCACTCATTAATTCATTCAACCATCCATCCATCCATCCATCAAAACACTCATCCAAGCATTAATCCATCCATCCACCCATTCATCCATCTAACCACCCACACTCTCACTCATCCATCCAACCACTCATTAATTCATTCAACCATCCATCCATCCATCTATCCAACAAAACACTCATCCAAGCATTAATCCATCCATCCACCCATTCATCCATCTGACCACCCACACTCTCACTCATCCATCCAACCACTCATTAATTCATTCAACCATCCATCCATCCATCAAAACACTCATCCAAAAATTAATCCATCCATCCACCCATTCATCCATCTGACCACCCACACTCTCACTCATCCATCCAACCACTCATTAATTCATTCATCCATCCATTCATCAAAACACTCATCCAAGCATTAATCCATCCATCCACCCATTCATCCATCTAACCACCCACACTCTCACTCATCCATCCAACCACTCATTAATTCATTCAACCATCCATCCATCCATCAAAACACTCATCCAAGCATTAATCCATCCATCCACCCATTCATCCATCTAACCACCCACACTCTCACTCATCCATCCAACCACTCATTAATTCATTCAACCATCCATCCATCCATCTATCCAACAAAACACTCATCCAAGCATTAATCCATCCATCCACCCATTCATCCATCTGACCACCCACACTCTCACTCATCCATCCAACCACTCATTAATTCATTCAACCATCCATCCATCCATCAAAACACTCATCCAAAAATTAATCCATCCATCCACCCATTCATCCATCTGACCACCCACACTCTCACTCATCCATCCAACCACTCATTAATTCATTCAACCATCCATCCATCCATCAAAACACTCATCCAAGCATTAATCCATCCATCCACCCATTCATCCATCTAACCACCCACACTCTCGCTCATCCATCGAACCACTCATTAATTCATTCAACCATCCATCTATCCATCAAAACACTCATCCAAGCATTAATCCATCCATCCACCCATTCATCCATCTAACCACCCACACTCTCGCTCATCCATCGAACCACTCATTAATTCATTCAACCATCCATCCATCCATCATAACACTCATCCAAGCATTAATCCATCCATCCACCCATTCATCCATCTGACCACCCACACTCTCGCTCATCCATCCAACCACTCATTAATTCATCCATCCATCCATTCATCAAAACACTCATCCAAGCATTAATCTATCCATCCACCCATTCATCCATCTAACCATCCACACTCTCACTCATCCATCCAACCACTCATTAATTCATTCAATCATCCATCTATCCATCCATCCATCCATCCATCCATCCATCAAAACACTCATCCAAGCATTAATCCATCCATCCACCCATTCATCCATCTAACCACCCACACTCTCACTCATCCATCCAACCACTCATTAATTCATTCAACCATCCATCCATCCATCAAAACACTCATCCAAGCATTAATCCATCCATGCACCCATTAATCCATCTAACCACCCACACTCTCACTCATCCATCCAACCACTCATTAATTCATTCAACCATCCATCCATTCATAAATTCATTCGACCATCCATCCTCCCACCCATCAATCCATGATCCACACATCCATCCAATCATTCATTCATCCATCTATCCATCGAATACTCATCCAATTATTAATCCATCCATCCATCTACCCATCCATCCATCCATTCTTCAAGACATTCATCCAAGCATTAATCCATAATTGTTAATGTTACACGTGGGAGCCAAATAATGACTTCCAGATTTTTGCCTAATTTTTCGCATTATGGATCACTGTGCAGTGCTGCTATATTCGTTTCTCATGTCTTCCCTAGAACAAGAAGAAATTCCTAGTAGTTTTTTTTTAATATATCAGTACTTAAAGAACACATAAGAACATAGCTTTCTGTTTTGAATTCTTACAACATTTCTAACTAAAAAATTCGTGTTTAAAATAAGTAGACTTGCGTATATAGAGCTGATAATGTGTTTGTTTTATAAACGCTGACTTTATATGTTGTATAGAGCGATGTTCGCGCAATGTGAACCCTTCTGTTTGAGTGGACCCTGTTAACATCTTCTTTAATTGATGCTGCTCTGGAACAGTACATATTTTATCTTCTTCCCCTCATCAACTTCGACGTGTTCAAGGCCAGTTTCTTTTATTGTTTGTGCAAATAAATTTTTATTTGTGATATTTATGAAAATGACCATTTAAAAGTTTTTCAAGCTAAGAATCAATTCTTAATTCCTGCTATTGGATATTACAAATGTTGAAGAAACTCCTGAATATATTATGTACATGCTGTTTTAATATACTGACGGGTTTGGTTTGATATTAGGCTATGTACCATGGTGGCTGTATAAAATAATTAAACATAACAAAGGAATTCGGTTAATGTGAACCCTCGACGAGGACCTGGATCCACTTTACACGAATACGTATATTTTATCAATGAGGATGCTATCTGTAAAAACCATTCACTTAATTAATTTTATTTAAAATTCTTGTAATTTTACTAAACTCAAAGACCGTCGCTTTCTGCAGTTGAATGACGTGCGAATGTTATAATCAATAATAATTTTTCAAAACATTAAAAAAATATCAGCGCTTTTTAATTATGATCATAAATATTTTCAGATTAATCTGTGCCAGTCTGTATAAATTAATAGAGTAAATAAACTTAAAAACAGACTAAAAGCTAATGTGGACTCTGGGGTCCACTTTATCCGCATATGGAGGTTAAAGTGGACCTTTGTTGTATTGTAAAAAAGTTTATAAATTATGTAGATGTTTCCATCTTCTTCTTGTAAGCCCATGTTTTCCCTAAACAGAGATTTAGGCGCTCTCCCCCTACAGGGAAGAATTTGAACCATACTAATTTAGTTACACTTGTTTTCGTATAGATGTCATTTGAGTGGTCCGTGGTCAGCGTTCCGCCTCATACTGACATCTAGGAAACCAAGGTAGTACTAGGAAGGGAAAATTCTGTAAATTTTGCTTAGAGGCCTTTTCATTCAGGCTTAAGGATCTTTTAGGAGCCTGAAGATCTTCAGACTCGGGACCCACGGCTTAAAGTACCTCCGAAAAAAATCCATTGACCCCGGCCGGGTTTGAACCTGCGACCCTCGGGACCAGAGGCAAGGAGCATAACCACTAGTCCACCACGGCCGATAGATGTTTCCATATTTGAATAAAATAACAATGCTATTTCATAGTTACAACACTAATGATAATCACTGTAATTAAAATCCCTTAATTAAAAGAAAAACAAATTCAAAACACGGGTCCAAAATACCCGAAATTCCTCTGTTATTTACACAATTTTGTTATGAGAGGAAATAATGTGTATACAATTCTTGTATTAACCTTATGTTGAGCGTATTTTCAAACTCTTAAAGTATCTTTAACTTCCATCTAAAAATGATAAAATAACCGGGTTATTTCAGTTGAGAGAGTAAATCCTTATTTATGCTATGTAATATCACATTCATTATATATTAATTGAAAATTAAATTGAAGAAATAAAAATATTTATTTTAACAAGTTATCAAATGTTTAAATAATAGATCGTAAAGTGTTTACTTTTTTAATTGTGATTTTAACTGCTAGTGGCACAATCACTAATTTTAATCTATTTGAAACTTACCTGTGAGTGTGATTGTTGCGTTTTGTAGGTCTCCAAGAGAAACAAAGTACATCGCTCTTGTTTAACGCGCACTGTGACTAACTAACTAACTCATTGCCACTACCGAAGCCGTAGGTTCATGGCCGCTCGGACATAAACTCTCCATACAACCCTATCCTGAGCTAATGTTTTCCAATCATTCCCTGTATAATCTACTTCCCTCAAATCATAGTTAATGTTATTCTCCCACCTCATTCTTGTTCTACCAACTGGGCATTTTCCCTCTGGTTTTCCTATAAGAAGCTTCCATACACGTCTTCCATTAGCCATTCGTGCCACATGTCCCACCCATAGCAGTCTACGAGACTTAACTGTTCTTATTATATCTGGCTTCCTATCAAGACCATGTAGTTCATTGTTATGTAGTCTTCTCCATTCACCTATCTGTTCATCTCTCTTTGGTCCAAAAAAATTTCCTAAGAACTTTATTCTCAAATACTCGTAATCTCCTTTCCTCCCTTAAAGTAACAGTCCATGTTTCCCACCCATATAATATAACTGAAAGAATAATAGTTTTATATATTTTCATTTTTGCATTTTTTGAAAGGAGTTGCGAAGTCAAGAGTCTCTGTATTGCATAATATCACGCATTTCCAGAATTGAGCCTATGTTTAATTTCTTTGTGCATCTCATTCCTATTTGTTATTATTGTTCCTAGGTATTTGAATTCAGCCACTTCCTCAAAATTTCCCTCATTTTTCATTAGCTGTTCATTTCCATTATATAATGTATTTTATGTGTGACCATACATTTAGTTTTATTGATATTTATTTCCAGTCCCATTTCTTAGTGTTACCCAGTAATGTGTGTGTGTTGGCGATTAGTATCTCCTCGCTATCGCCCAATAGTACTACATCATCAGCATAAACTAACAGTTTATTAATACCATTGAGTTGCAGGCCTTCTTCATCCTCTAAAGATTTGATGGCATGCTGTAGTACAAAATTAAATAGTAGAGGAGATAGTGCATTTCCTTGATTCATCCCATTGTGAATTTCACTAGTATCTGAAAACAGTTTTCCTACACGAACCCTACTCTTTGTGCCATTTCGTTGCTGCTACACTTAATACAGTACGTTGTGTAATAAAAGTTGTAACGATTTATTTTAACAATATTAATGATAGAATCTGTAATATTAAGAACGGCATATTTTACTATCTTCTAAATATTGTTCTCCTATAGTGCATATGTCCTTACTTGTAAGACAAATGTCAGTAAGCTTTAAGGCCCAAAAGATCCCCCAAACATCATCTGGTCACCGTCATTATCATCCTTCACTATGTGGAAAGCAACGGGAAGCTACCACACCTATAATTCGCTAGTAAAGCTGCAAGCATAGCATGGAAATACTATGATTGCAGTGAAAGACCTGTCCTCGGGCAGAACACTATAGAGTAGAGAATAGATTATGCATTCATTATTCTTAACTCGAGTAAAAATGTAAGAAAATACATTTATCAGTCATTATTTTAGGAATCTGCTGTAAGCATTTTAGGGGATAGAAATTTGAAGTGCGCAAAATTGACGATCTTTCAGCATATGAGGATGAAGTCTTCCACCAAGATTTCTTCTTGCACTTGGATTGGGACGCTCTCTAAATTGGCGAAGAAAACTGATGATAATTATTTCTTGAGTGTTACTGCCAGTGTTTACCACCATCAATTCACGATGTCTTGCACGTTTCAATTTTCTTACCACTATCTTCTGTAATGATCCAATAAACACTTGAACATAAGGTACACAGTTATAAGCCAATTAAACAATTGAAAACATTAACAAGTCATCTGCGCTATAATTACAAAATTTACGCAACAAATGGATTGAAAGTAAATTAATGTGTTTGTGTTGGTAATAATTTGGTAATTATGTAGGGAGCACCGCTTTTGAACTTGTTCAATTCAGTGGATTAGAACATAAACATTATTTTTGCGCGATAGTGCGTTTTGTCGTACTCACAGCAATGGCGACCATGATTGAAAGTTCAACTTCCTACATTTCGCGGTTGCCAACCTAAATAACTACACTGTAATAAAAATAACTATACTGTAATATTACATATTACAACCACGCGTGTGGGAAGTAAACCACTGCCCTCTATGTATACCATACTACATACAATGTCTTCTTCTTCTTCCTTCCAAGTATTAGGCCAAGGCCTGTTACGATCCTATAGAAAATTTTCCCTCCAGCGTTTTGATCCTTCCGGGAAATTCTCGTATAAGACTTGAAAACATTAATAATAGTCCCTTCGATTGGTTGCTGGCCAAAGGAAGGCAAGACCAGTGATGGGGCTGCCATCTTATAGCATCTGGTCAGGCTTTTCTGGAGAAGAAAAGAAAATAAAGGAAAGAAGAAATGGAAGAAAGGAAAGATTCCCTAGCCCTCGGATGCCCTAATAGCGTCGGGTTCGAAAAAAACAAGAGTTAACCAAGAGAGGTTAGATAGTAAAGTTAAAAGAGTGCAAAACACAAGTAAGTGGAAGAAATGTTTTGCTCAGCTTGGGCAACTTGTGGTCGCCATCCACATATCCCCTAGATGCGGACCCCTGAGGGATACATGTATATACAAAAAATATCCAAAAGGTAGTGTTATACATTATACAAAACAAATCACTCCATTTAAAATTAACTGAACTTTATTTGAAAAAATATAAAACAATAAATACGTACTTGCCGCCATTTTATCACTAAATTTATCTCACGGCTTCCTGTTGTTTTAAGTAATTAACATTGCCCACACTGTTGATGTTAGCCAATTGTTTATAATGAACGCAAATATTTCCAACAAAGATGTTATTATTTTACTATTATTTATTATTTTGAAAACACCATCGCGCAAAAAATAATGCACAACGCACGTTTGCGAAGTGTTTGACAGAATCTCGGATATTAAAAACCAAGCTATCGCTCGGTTTTTAAACATTTTCCTCGATTCTGTAAAAACCACTTCCAACATCGCATCGTAATGCGCTATTACGTTATTCTAGTCACGCATTTCATTCTTATGCACGATCAAGTTGTAATAAATAGAAATATCTCAAGAACAAGACATATCTTAAAAAACTAACGGACTAAAATTCAACCTAACTAATAACATATGCTACATAAAAAAGGATGAATACCAGGCTAGTGTGAGTCATTTTAGTTCGCTTTTAAACTAAATACCGATCTATCTATATGTGAAACAAAACTAAGCATATTACATGTAAATAGTAAGAGAAACGGAGTTCGTAGGCATCTTGATATCGTTAACTAAAATTAACTTGGGATTCTACGCGAGATGATGTAACTAACTCACTGGCACTGTCGAATCCGAAGGTTCATGGCCGCTAGAAATATAAGCTCTCCATATATCCATATCCCAAACTAATATTTTTCATTCATTCATGTGTAATTTTCCTCACTCAACTGGTGGTTAATGTTATTCTCTCACCTCATTCTTGGCAATACCTACTGTACCCTGTCATTCCAAGCCGTTCTTTCATTCCTCAAACGTTCTACATGCCATGCCTTTGCAATTTACGAGATTTAACTGTTTTTAATACATCTGACTCCCCATGAAGGTCATATAGCTCTCTGTTATACAGTTTTTTCTAATAACCTGTCTGTTTGTCCGTCTTTGGTCCAAACATTTTCATAAGAAATAACATTATCTCCTCCCTGAAAGTAAGATTCCATGTTTTCTCCTCCCTGAAAGTAAGATTCCATGTTTTACAACTATATCATATAACAATAGCTGTATATAGTAGGTGTCCCTGTAACACGTAGAAATGAACACATATATAAATTCGCGTAAAGAAAAACAAAAACAGAAATTACATGGGAGATACGTCAAAAAATATGTATTTATTATTATTGAACATATATAAATCCTGTACAAGCACAGTCGACTAGACTATCAAACAGCAATCTCAGTGGAACAATTGAAGTCCCTACCGCTGACCAATCAGAAGACAGATATAGCGTACAGTCGACTAGACCATCAAACAGCAATCTCATTGGAGCAATGGAAGTCCCTACCGCTGACCAATCAGAAGGCAGATACAACTTACGAACACATCGCGGTGAACGTATAAATAAGACAGACAGCGGACAGAATTGCCGACCATATTTGGCGGTAAATATTTACCGCTAAAAGCCCTTCTCCTATTCCTTCAAATAGCTAAACTTTGTCTCAAGTACCAGTACTTCCCTGAGGTCTGGAAAAAAGCCAAAGTTGTAGCTATACCAAAGCCTGGTAAAGATCCAACCAACCCGAACAACTTAAGGCCAATCAGTCTTCTACCTGTGCTGGGGAAAGTTATGGAGAAACTCATTTTGGCAAGACTAAAAAGAGAGGTGGTAGAGAGAAACCTTATTCCTACTCACCAATTTGGCTTTAGAAAAACCCATAGTACTCCGCTCCAGCTTGCTCGACTGGTTGACCAAGTTGTTACGGGATTCAACAACAAGAGAAGTACTTTGGCAGTGTTCCTCGATATTGAGAAGGCATTCGATACGACTTGGATAAATGGACTATTATACAAATTAATCAAATTTCAAATTTCGGCTATTTAATTAAAATTATAGCTAAATACCTAACTAACCGACACTTTTATGTGTCGGTTAGTGGGTATAATTCTGACTGCAAGCCACTCTTGGCGGGAGTTCCTCAAGGTGCAGTCCTCTCTCCGATCCTGTACACTCTCTATGTGTCAGACATCCCTAAATTTTAACCGTATTAACCTAGCATTCTTTGCTGATGATACTTGTTTGTATCTTCAGGCTCCATTCCGTCTATTACCTCGACGCCTCCCAATAATCCAGTCCGCCTTAAATTCCTACCATTCCTGGTTTGGTCTATGGAACATTAAGCTCAATGTTAACAAAACAAAAGATGTTTTGTTTTCAAAGACTAGTAGACCAAACCAAATCCAACTCACCTTGGGAACTCATCACTTTCGACCAGAGCCTTCAGTCAAGTATCTTGGAATCCATCTGGATTCCAAGCTTACGTTCAAAATTCATATTCGGCATCTTATTCATAAATCAAATGCTGCAGTTGCCTTACTTTATCCATTTTTCAAGTCACCTACACTATCCTCTCGGATCAAGCTGATTCTTTACACAGCTGTGATCCGAAGCATGTTGCTGTATGGTTGTGAAGCCTGGAGCATCCTCGCTGGATGTCACAAAAAGAAAGTCCAAATAATTCAGAATAAATGTTTCAAAATTATTTTCTCGGCACCAATGTACACGAGGATCGCAGAGCTTCACAACCAAACACAGATGCCGTATATTGCGACTACGATTGAAGAACGTGTGGACAAAATGTTCCAACTAATCCAAAATCATACAAATCCAATTGTTCGCAATATAGGGCATCTAATACAGCGACGTGCAATTCACCGGAACATATTTGCTAGACTTTGATGGTCCAGCTAATGAAATGAGTGCTGTATGACAGCTAAAGTAGTGTGGCTCATTCCGCTCGGTCGGCTTTCGGACTCTCTGCTTGTCCGGCCGAGTGGTATACGATGCCCTGCTTTAGTAGGATTAAATCTCATTTCACCACCTTCCCTTTACAATTTTTTTTAAAAACTGAACACAAAACGCCGCTAGATATAGTGGGTTAAGTGGTTAAACTCCATCTAGATAATCACTATGGTATTTGCTGCCAGGGAGCCACAACTGGTTCTAGTGCAGCGCACTGGGCGATGCTAGACATTGCCAAACAACAACAAACAAACCATCAAACAGCAATCTCATTGGAGCAATGGAAGTCCCTACCGCTGACCAATCAGAAGGCAGATACAACTTACGAATACATCGCGGTGAACGTATAAATAAGACAGACAGAGGACAGAATTGCCAGTCTCAAGACAACCCTTGAGGATGCCAGACGCAGTCTCTGGCGAAACGTCGGGGAACTACAAGCCTCACGACCACGGCCTACAGCCCGAAAATCTTCTTCAAGATCATCATATATAAATCCTATTTCATCTTAAGGTATATTAGAATTATAGTTAGTGACACAATTGTGATACTTTATATGATTTGATCTAAACCTAAAGTTTTTTAAAATAAATCTTATTAAAGAATACTACTTTCTGTAAAGGTTGTATCTAACAAATAACCTTCAACAAGATGTAGCCGTCACAGTTGTTGGTGAAGCTCTGAAAATCTTAAGGAATCGTTTTTATAGAACATTTCATCCATTCGTCTACAACTGATTGCGTTTTACACTATTTTATTTTTTGTAATTGTTTATTGTGTTCACATGCACCTTTTTTTTTCTTTCATTTCTCAATATTTTCGTTGTAATAGTATGCTTTGTATTCAAGCAGCCCCCAATTGAATAGTTGTACAAAAAAGAGATCTAAACAACAAAAATTCGAAAATTGAGTCTTGAGTGCATTAGTGATCTATCCAGAGAATATCACGGCATGGTGGATGTAAAACTATCTCTACTCTCTTCCAGACCTGTTTTAATTATGTTTAAAAAGAAATGAAATTTATGAGACGTACTGCAGGTTACTCAAGAACAGACCATAAAAGAAATTCTGAGATTCTCAAAGAATTACAAACAGAATAAGTCATGGAATATTTACAAAAATACAGAAGCAACTGGAAATCTCACGTAAGAAGAAAGAAAGAGCAGAACAAGAATACCACGTCAAATCTTAAATTACCAGCCACCAGGCAAGAGATCATTGGGCAGACCCTTCAAACGTTGAATTGAGACCGTAACAGACCACTAGGTATATCACATGAATGGAAGAAGAAGAAGAAGAAGAAGAAGAAGAAGTTTGCTTCCAAGCGAATAGTGATCTATCTGTAGCAAAATGGCGGAAGCAGTTGATCAAGTCATGAGTAGCGGTGCAAAAAAATAATTATTGCACATGTGCAAATTCATTCCATCACAGATCCGTGAATTCTATCAGAATCTTTGAGAAATTGAGTAAAAATAAGAAAGACACAAAGAATGTAACAAAATAACATTAAATTGAAAATAAATATTGAACACTGATTCAGTTAGAATTTTTTTAACTGAATCAGTGTTCAATATGTATTTTCTATCTCTTATCATAGCATTTTTAGTTAAAAATGTGTTAGATCATTTTTCCACTCTATAGAGATAGATTTTTTGCACTTTATTCTATATTAAATTGTTAATATTCAGTAAGTAACATGTCATTTTGCATTCGAATTGGCTGTATTAGTTTCCAATAGGAAGACAGATTAAAATGTATATGTTATAATAAAGGTAACAGCCTCAAAAATAAAATTATTAGTTTTTTTTATCGTTTTCCCAACAAATTTTAGTTTGTGGGTTAGATCCGTTTTCAGGGTAACTATTAAATTGGGGGAAGTTTAATATAATATTAACAAATCGATATATATATATATATATATATATATATATATATGTGTGTGTGTGTGTGTGTGTGTGTGTGTGTGAATGGGGGAATGAAAGACGGGCATCGAAGCATCTTGTAGCAAAACCAGAGGGAAAACGCCCAGTTGGAGACCAATAATGAGGTGGGAGAATAGCATTAACTATGATTTGAGGGAAGTAGATTATATAGACGATGATTGGAAAACATTGGCTCAAGATAGGGATATATGGAGAGCTTATGTCCGCGCGGCCATGAACCTACGGGTTCCATAGTGCCAGTGAGTTTGTTAGTTACTTATATATATATATATATATATATATATATAAATCGTGAAAATACCTGAAAATTAAATAAGTTCATGTAAAAATAAGGTAAAAGACACCATATTATCGTTGGATCACTTCTATGAGGATAATTTGTAAAACAGAATATCTAACTTTTGAGAAACATGTTAACCAAATAAAAGAAGGTCGCCCATACTTACACATCTGTGCTACCTACTATCATCATAGTACATTCACGAATTTAGGTCATTTGTTGACCTGTTTCGGCCTCAAAAGAAACACCATCCAAAAGTCTTTTGAGTGGACGTCCTGGTCTTCTTCTTCCTGCAGGTTGATAGCTTAACATGGGTTTGGGTATCCTGTGATCTTCCTTTCGATGAACATGTTGCATCCATCTTGACTTATAATCAGAAATTTTGTTTTTTAAAGGTTCCATGTGTAATTCTTCTAAGATATCTTCATTTTTTTTGTGATCTAGTAGTGTGTATCCTGCAGTCCTCCGAAGGTATTTCATTTTAGCAGATCTAAGTCTCTGTATATCCTTCTGTTTCAACGTCCATACTTCGCTACCATACAAAAGAGTTGGAAGAGCCAGTGTTTTACACAGTTATACTAGGCCTATTATACTACCTACTAATACAATCTAAAGAACCAACGTAACCTAAATCAACATTTTGGCTATTAGCTGTAGGTGAAAGGTGAATAATCATGTTGACAACTGTCGATAACTATAAATATAGCTCGTAACTAGAGATCTGTTGCAACATTCATAGATGCTCATCTCGCTAAAATAGCCTAAACCAGTCCAAAGGCCAGGCAATTACCAATTGTTTTTAATATAGATGTGAGAGGTTCTACATCTGTATTGTCTGTGAAACAAAAAATTCTGCGGAACAAACACTTAAAGTAACAATGTACAGTACTTTTATGAAGATGTACAAATTTTGTTACGTCAAATGCGTTACCATATTGAGTTCTACGACCAGAGAATATCATATACCAACTTGTGTATCCTAATACAGTTTTCATTTGCCTTAAAAATTACCACAGGTTTTTAAACATTTTCCACACCTGGCCTAGGCTACTTAATTTTTTATCTTCCATATTGGATTTAACCATTAAGTTAACAACGTATTCTATAGCATAAATTGGTTTAATTTATTTAATATGTTTAAACAATACTGTAACATATATTGACTTAGGCTTTCACAGCCGGAGTTACTATGATGATCTTGCAGGAGACTTCCGGGCTGTTGACCGTGGTCTTGAGGCTTGTAGTTCCCCAACGTTTCGCCAGAGACTGAGTCCGACATCCTCAAGAGTTGTCTCAAGACGCAGTCTCTGGCGAAACGTTGGGGAACTACAAGCCTCAAGACCACGGCCAACAGCCCGGAAATCTTCTACAAGATCACAATACTGTAAAAATTTAAGAATAGATACAAAAGTAAGAATTTACAAATCTGTCATAAGACCAGTTCTAACATATGGTTGTGAATGCCGAACAGAAACTCAAAAAACAAAACAAATCAATGAAACAGCCGAAATGAAAGTTCTAAGGAAAATTGTAGGAAAATCGCTGAGAGAGAAAATTCGTAGCTCTGTTATTGGAGAAGAATGTGAAATTGAATCTATAATCTTCTGGATAAATGATAGAAGACTAAACTGGAACGATCACATATATAGAATGGACAACAGTAGATTAGTGAAGAACACCTCAGCAGAAAAGCCACAACTACGATGGAAGCACGTCACCATACCCCGGACCTGTAGTGAATGAACACGCAACAAGCTGCCAGCTTTCATGCGTACAGGAAGAAGAAGTAATATAAATATTAGTGAGCAGAAAATACTTAAATGTGTGATAAATTACACAATATACAGTAACAACAGGAAGAAGTAGACCAGAACGTTCACTCAACACTTTTGGATGCTATTTATATTGAGGCCGAAACAGGTCAATAAATGGCCTAAATTTGTGAATGGATGATGATGAAAAAAAAATACAGTGGATCAAATTCTGCACATGAAAATCAAATTTTCTTTGAATTAAAATATATTCCATAAATAAATTTAATAACTTATTGCCTCAAATGACAGTCCATTTCATTTTACAAAAAAAAATAGATATGTATTTGTTACCAAGTTGTTACATGGATGGAGAAAATTCTTAATATTTTCTGTCAATATTACTAATATGTTATGTTATTTGATATGTTTATAGTTAGTCCGTCGCCGTGGCGTAGTCGGTAGAGTCCCTACCTTCCACTCCGGCGACCCGGGTTCGATTCCCGGCGGGGTAGGGGATTTTAAATCTCCACCTTGGGTCTGGGTGTGTGTCTTGTCTTGTGTTTGTGTGTGCGAACAAGATAAAAAGGTTAACAAAGTTAAACAAAAAGGAAAAACAGTGTAAACGAAGAAAAACGACAAAGAAAGAAATTTGAAAAAAGACTAAAATATTAACGTTATTTTTACTAAAATAACAGTACTCGTATAACAACGGTGTACAAAAAGTCCGTTGTCGTGGCGTAGACGGTAGAGTCCCTACCTTACACTCCGGCGATCCTGGTTCGATTCCTGGCGGGGTAGGGGATTTTAAATCTCCACCTTGGGTCTGGGTGTGTGTGTCCTGTTCCTGTGCTTATGTGAGAATTAAAGAAAGTTAACAGGTAAAACAAAAGAAATAGATAGAACAAGAAGGAAAACTAGTATAAACAAAAAAAAAAGTAAGAAACCAAAAACACTTATTTCCACTCACGTTGTGGTATGTTTAGTATTATGTTGATCAATATTAGAACTTACCGCCCAAGGAAGATGAATTGTTCACTTACGTATTTATTTACCTCGATACGATGACGCGCTGGAAATATGTTAACAAACTTTCTCAAATGTTGGTAGCATTTATTAAAACTCCGTTCTTTAAATCACTTGTATATGAATTGCGATTCATAAATTTTATTTTGCACTTATTTCACATGTGATATAAATAACTTCTGTTTCATAGCAACAAACAACACTGTGACAAACAGACTCTGAATAATTGTTAAACCGATTCATTATCTGATATATATATATATATATATATATGTATATATATATGAATCATCGGTATCAAGGATTAGACCTTAAGGTTTGTTCCGATCTCATTCTAGAATTGGTCTCTCCATTTTGTAATGGGTCTTCCAACATTTATTCGTCCTAGAGGTTTGTAATGATTCTACCAGTTATATTATATGGATGCGAAACATGGACTCTTACTTTAACGGAAGAAAGGAGATTAGAGTATTTGAGAATAAAGTTCTTAGGAAAATTTTTGGACCAAAGAGAGATGAACAGACAGGTGAATGGAGAAGACTACATAACAGTGAAGTACATGGTCTTTATAGGAAGCCAGATATAATAACAGTTAAGTCTCGTATACTGCGATAGGCAGGGCATGTGGCACGAATGGGGAATGAAAGACGTGCATGGAAGCTTCTTGTAGGAAAACCAGAGGGAAAACGCCCAGTTGGTAGACCAAGAATGAGGTGGCAGAATAACATTAACTATGATTAGGGAAGTAGATTATACAGGTGATGATTGGAAAATATTTGCTCAGGATAGGGATGTATGGAGAACTTATGTCCGCGCGGCCATAAACCTATGGGTTCGATAGTGCCAGTGAGTAAGTTAGTTAGTGGTTTGTAATGAAGAATCTGTAACATTAAAATATCGTCATAAGTAATGCCACGAGTGATTTCTAATTTATCTAGAATATTTGGAAATCAAGAGTGGCATTTGTTAGCATTATTTAACGAATAAAAATTAAGCTGGTTACTCACAAATCATTATTTAAATATAGTTATTTTAAAATATTTATGTATTGAATGTAAACGGCGATATTTGAAAACAAATGAGAAATGTTTGATTATGTTTCATTTGTTCATCACTGTTACTAGATCATATTATTCATTACCAAACAGGATCGCAATATTGAAAGAATGCACCCTAGTAAAAAATTGAAACACACCAAACTGTATATTATAACCAGTATTAGGGGTTATTAATTCATTTTTTCGGAAACAACTCAGTAAAATCAGTATTTAAAAATACAATTATCAAATGTGTAGTTCGAAGGAATCTGTTCATTATTTGCTATATTCAACGTATTTGTTGGAGAGTCAGTCACTGCAAAATAATACTCTGACCTGTTAAAAATATTAAAAAGGAGGACTTTCTTTATTTTGGTGATCAAAATTCGATAATTACACTGGTCAACATGATTTTTGTCTCATGAGTACCAATAGTTGTACTTAACGCAGTTTTTTTATCGTGTTTTCAAATATGCATTCGGAATTTCTCCATCGCCCACAGTTTTTTATTTCAATTTCAAATATCAACTTTTATAAGATTCATGATGTGTTCCGTTGAGGTTTATTCAAAAATTAATATAAAATTATAGAATATTCACCTGAACTCAACTTAATTATCATTTAACTGTAGCGCTTTCGGGACTTGTTCCATCATCGGCAGGATTCAAAACTGGTGTTTCACTGAAGATCTGGTAGAGGGGGTTGCATGTATTGGGTTCGTTTTCGTTTATCAGGCTGTCGTTGTGAGCTGCTTTCATGATTTCCATCTCTTCGAGTACGTTTATCTTCGCTGGATTATTTTCTCTGTGCATTACTGTTAGGGTGTTTTCAATATTTAACATGCGATGTCCTTCATGGATAACGTGTTTTGCATAGCTTGATTTCGTTCACGCAGAAGGTAAATCAAGCTATGCAAAACACGTTATCCATGAAGGACATCGCATGTTAAATATTGAAAACACCCTAACAGTGATGCACAGAGAAAATAATCCAGCGAAGATAAACGTACTCGAAGAGATGGAAATCATGAAAGCAGCTCACAACGACAGCCTGATAAACGAAAACGAACCCAATACATGCAACCCCCTCTACCAGATCTTCAGTGAAACACCAGTTTTGAATCCTGCCGATGATGGGACAAGTCCCGAAAGCGCTACAGTTAAATGATAATTAAGTTGAGGAGACGGACCTTTCAGGTGAATATTCTATAATTTTATATCAATTTCAAATAATCGATTTAAATAATTATTTTTAATAAATTAATTAAATAAAAATAAAACGTAGTTTTATTTGATTTTCATATTTATTATATAATTCAGTGACAGCTTCTTCAGACATGTTAACAAATTATGAATTGTGTTCCAACTGCAACAATATTGTTGCGTAGATCAGTTGGAACACAATTCATAATTTGTGAACATGTCTGAAGAAGGTACAGTGTACCGAAACAGCTGTCACTGAATTATCTAATAAATATGAAAATCAAATAAAACTACGTTTTATTTTTATTTAATTAATAAATACGGATTTTCATCAAGTAAACACCAACTCAATTGATTATTTTTAATAAATGTTTTTTCGTCCATTTGTCTTGTAAAATAATACCAAATGAGCTAACTCAGGAGTTTTCAGCTATGGAAAAGAGATATCAACGCAAATGGAATCCTAATATGCTGGCCGATTATTGTTGGACCATCAAGAGGGATGCTCCACAGGCGAAATATAGCAGAAAATCGTAATTTATTACTTTCTAGGTGAGTCCGAATGTTCGAATGTTGTGTAGTTACGAATTTAGAAAATATTAAAGTGTTTGAAATTATAAATTCCTCTCTCTCGGAAACCTTGCGTGATGGGGGAAACCCGATATCATATTTGAATTCAGGAGAATATATACTATCAGAATCACATATTTTTCTTTCTGAGACAAAAAAAAAGTTTATTTTTTGTTGCTCAGTGTTATCGAGGTGAAACACGACTGTGATTGGTTGTAAAACAAAATTCATTGAAACGTGATTGGTCATTGACTCCCATTTGGGGCATGAGTTAAATAGACGTGAATAATTATATTAAAGATAAGTAAATGGGAAAAAAATATTACAGGGTGCGGCAGCATAACTTCCTTTTTTTAAAACTTAATAAAATGCATTGTATGAATCAGAAAATTTTTATTCGTTTTTTATAATATAGGCACATACATAAAGTTTTGTTTTACTCAGTTTTGAAGATCAAATCAGGTAGGTGACGTCCCCCATTCTCCATACACTGAGTAAACCGATTTCTGGCGTTTGTCATGACTCCTGCCAGCATAGCAGGCGTTATGTTGGCAATTTCTTCCTGGATGTTGGTCTTCAAATCTTGTAGGGTCCTTGGACGGTTCACATAAACACGGGATTTCAAATAACCCCATAGAAAAAAATCACAAGGGGTCAAATCGGGAGAGCGGGCCGGCCACTTCAAATCGCCCCTAATTGAGATAAGGCGCTCTGGGAAGTGTTCCCTCAAAACAGTCATCGATGCTCTTGAAGTGTGTGCCGTTGCACCGTCTTGTTGGAACCAAGTGTCCCCTAAGTCCAACTCATCTAGCCGTGGGAAAAAAAATTCCTGTAACATGTTTACATACCGGTCCGAATTCACTGTCACTGTGACTTCATTTTCCTCAAAGAACCAGGGACCAATAATTCCACTTGAGGAAATTGCACACCACACTGTGACTTTAGGTGAATGCAAAGGCCTTTGATGCAATTGTCGAGGATTGGTGTCAGCCCAGTAGCGCATGTTTTGTTTGTTGACGGATCCACACAAATGAAAATGGGCTTCATCACTAAAAAAATCAATAGCGTCCTCAGGAACGACTTCCAGAAGAACCTCACACGCGTTCCTCCGAGAATTGAAGTCACGTTCAGAAAGTTCCTGCACAATTGCCATCTTGTATGGATGGAAATGAAGATCATCATGAGTATTCTCCTTACAGAACGATCGGAAAGTCCAAGGGCAGACCGCATGTTTGCGCGCAGAACGCCGTGGTGATCGCAACATTGAAGCTCTCACTACCTCAATGTTCTCAGGTGATCTAATCGGCCGAGGGACTCCAGTTCTTCGTCTTGTCGCACTTGCAGTTTGTCTGAACGTAGTGACCCACGTAACAATTGATTTCCGGTCCGGGACAGGGGCCAATTTAAAGCGATTCCGAAAGGCGCGCCGGGTTGCGATCACAGAACATCCGCTCGAAAAGTAGGCCTCAATGGCAAACGCACGCTCCTCACTGTTCCAACGCATGATGGCGACTGAACTGTGTCAGGACAAAACTTTATAGTCCCCCCTCTCGAACGAGACCACTAGCGCTCCGCTACGACATCAACCGACTAAATGGCGCACATTTTAAAAAAGGAAGTTATGCTGCCGCACCCGGTATATGGAATTTACGTCATTCAAAGTTCTGACAAAAAACAATTTTGAATATGATTTGAAAAGAATATTATTAGACAGAATTAATAATGTCCTCAACTGTTACCTCTCTTATAGCATTAAAAACTATAAAGAGACTTCAGATTTCGTTTACATCCATCCACAGTAATTCTGCCCGAGGGCAGGTCTTTCACTGCAATCATAGCATTTTCATGCTATGCTTGCAGCTTTACTAGGGAATTGACCTCCGGAAAATTTTATCTCAGTTGAACCCATGTCCGCATTTCTTGACGGTTGTATTTTTACGGTGAAAGATCGTCACTCTTTCGACCAAGGTACTTTTTTCGTCTGGCTTATCACCTTCGACCAATCCGGCATGGGTAACCCTATCGGCAGCAATGCTACCGCCGCGCCGGCATAGCTCTCGAGATCATTTAAGCGCGCAAGCCACCCTTATTACAGTTATTATTTAAGTTATTAATATTATTATTATTATTATTATTATTATTTAAGTTATTAATATTATTATTATTATTATTATTTAAGTTATTAATATTATTATTATTATTATTTAAGTTATTAATATTATTATTATTATTATTTAAGTTATTACTATTATTATTATTATTTATTCTTATTATTATTATTTAACGTTATTAATATTATTATATTATTCTTTATTATTTAAGTTATTAATATTATTTATTATTATTATTATTTAGTTATTAATCTTATTATTATTATTATTATTCTTCTTCTTTCCGTTCTTATTCTTCTTCTTCTTCTTCTTCTTTTCGTTCTTCCTCTTTCTTCTTCTTCATTCTTCTTCTTCTTCTTCTTCTCTTCTTCTTCTTCTCTTCTCTTCTTCTTCTTCCTCTTCTTCTTCTTCTTCTTCTCTTCTGCTTCTTTCTTCTCTTGCTTATTGCCACCTCGCTCTCTTCATGACTACGTCACATCAGTTGTGCTACTTACAGCGTGATGATATAACGGACGAAACAATTATTATGAGTGACGTGATGTCGCCACGCAGTCTGGACAGTTGTCAAGGTCACAGTGAGAAACAAATTGTTTCGTTACATAAGTTGTACTACATCGGAACCGCACGTCTAATTTTCTTAGCCTTCACAGTTATTAAAACATCTTCTCCATTTAATTGGCGATGTATCCCGTAGCATTTATCAATTGGTTCGATTTATTTGGTAGCATTAATGAAACAGAAGAAAACGAACGAGTAGTAAAAACTCAAATGTGTATCGAATTACACAATAAACCTGCATGATTTTGTTTTCAGTGCGGTCCGCCACATTTAAATAAATGGCACGAGAAACTAGTGTTTTGCCAATTAACGAGTTAATTATTTGCAATGCTATTGTAGCAGGAAACATCTTCGCTTTATAAATGATAACGTGTCGAAGATTATTTCAATGGTTTTCATACAACGGACATTGTCCCCGAGTAATTTACTGTAGTACAGCGTTTCTCAAGCGATGGAGGGGGGGGTTCGATGGTCGCAAAGCCCTTCAATGTAATTAAGGGCCCATGAAAGACAAAAAAATGCTATACAGTAGCCTATACCTCCAGATTATCTGGGCTAATGACCGGGAGAACAGGCATGGATAATCCAAAAATTATTCTGGGTATATATATATATATATATATATATCCATCCATAGTAATTCTGCCCGAAGGCAGGTCCTTCACTGCAATCATAGCATTTTCATGCTATTCTTGCAGCTTTACTAGGGAATTGCAGGTGTGGTAGCTTCCCGTTGCTTTCCACACCGCTGAAGGATGATGATGATGATGATGATAAGGATGATGATGATGGCCATATGATTCCGGGGACCGTTTGGGCCTTAAAGTTTTCCTGACATTTGTCTTACAGGTGGGGAAAAACCCCGATAAAAACCTCACCCAGAAAAAATGCCCCGACCGGGGATCGAACCCGGGCCCGCTGCGTGACAAGGCAGCACGCTACCTCGAGACCACAGCGGTGGTATATATATATATAACTGATAGGCTAAGGGCCTTGTAGGCTTGTCGCGCCAGGAGTTATACATAGGGAAGTTCGGGTAATGTGGACCCTTCTGCTTGAGTGCACCCTGTTAATATCTTCTTCTAATTGGAGCTGCTCTGGAACAGTACATATTTTATCTTCTTCCCCTCATCAACTTCGACGTGTTCAAGGCCGGTTATTTTATTGTTTGTACAAAGAAAGCTTTATTCGTGATTAAGGTAGAATATGTTTATCACTCACCTCATATTGTTCTTCTTATTTGATTATAAACTAGTTTCGGAACATAGTTTCTGTTCCATCCTCAGTATCATCACGACCGTTGTTCTGTCGTCTTGAAGAGTTGTCCTTCTCTCCTTCCATTGGCTGACTGAAAAACCTCGAAACCAGGTCATTCTCACCGGGAATTTCAAAGTTCATTAATTTCTTCTTTTCGCTCTTTTGAATGTAGATCTTTTCCCAAACAGTAAGTTCTTTTGGTTTTTCTATTTGTTTTAATAATTTTGCTTCTTTCTCGATAAGATGTTTTTCAGACCATGCATGGGCAGCCACTGCAGATTTTTCTACTTCCGCTTTCTTGACATTCCTGAGATGTTCTTTAACTCTAGTTTTCAAATTTCTTTTAGTTTTTCCTATGTAGAATTTCTCACATTCTTCACATTTAATTTGAATAAAATTAGAGTTATCAACAAAAAGAAAATAATTTTACCATCAAAGCGTGGGGTGCTCTATATCAATTAATATATTTGATAATAAACAGATATTGATAAAAGTAAGCTCTCTAAGAAGAAAATGTAAAAATCATAAAAAGCACCCCACGCTTTTGATGGTAAAATTATTTTCTTTTTGTTGATAACTCTAATTTTATTCTATATGTGTTGGAGATGATTTTTTTGTTGACCACTTTATTTTATCCGAAGCGTATTGGAAATTAAAATTATTTTTCATTTTTTAGTTTTCTAATAAAGCGTGTTCTTTTAGTTTTTTAAAACTATTATTTATTTTTTATTTTTTAGTTTTAATATTTTACAGAATAAGATAAAAATGTAAATATCTTTAAATTCGATACTATTGTAGTATGAGCTAAAAGTAATACTCTTCTATAAAAAAAACCCTCCCAGCCGGATTTGAACCAGCGACGTATGGATTTCTGAAATTATATACCACTAAGAGTTCACTGCCCTACCAACTGAACTCTTACAACGATTGACTAAAGAGTCGACAAGTCCGCAAGTTACAAGTTACAAGTTTTGAAGAGCGATTCACACTAGTAAGTTGTTACATGTGCTGTCTCCTTTGAGGTCAAATCCGGTGGCATAAGGGGCCAATCATAGATTTATACCAATCGTTATTGAAATAATTTCAACAAATACATTTATTAATTGAATTTCTAAGTTAAGAGAGTTATCAGATGACTGAAAGCAAGTAATGGTCTCTTAAACCAATCAATAGTAAATTAGCGCTTACTTCTGATGCAGTATTTGTATCGTTCGCTTCAGTAGAGCAGTCGGTAAGATGTTTTCTTGCGACGCGACGGCGCAGGCTCAGGTTCGATTCTGGTCAGGAATTGTTTTTAATAACGTCGTTATTTTTTATAATGCCCATACGTGCTGCCTTGTCACGCAGCGGGCCCGGTCGGGACAGTTTTTCTGGGTGAGGTTTTTATCGGGGTTTTTCCTCACCTGTAAGACAAATGTTAGGAAAACTTTAAGGCCCAAACGGTCCCCGAAATCATATGGCCATCGCAATCATTATCATTCATATTTATCTTAGGTTAAGCTTAGGATTAGGGACTCTCCTGGCGCACCATTATCATCATCATCATCACCCATCATATCATCGGGGCAACGTAACCTCGCCTTCCAGGCGCCCCAACCTCAGAAGTGGGTTACAAGTACGCCATGCCAGGATAGAAACCAGGAATGTCGAAAGACAACCTGGGGCATTTGAAATAAATAAATATATATATATATATATAATGGATAATGATTGTAAAATCTCGTTACTTTGTTTAAAAAACACAAGACATAACAAGATTGTCTATTTCCACTACTAATGTAAAATGGTCGTTGGAAATATGAAAGACTCTTTGAAGACGTGTATTAAAGTGGACACAGTTCTTAATATTTCTGTTGGAATGATGTGACATATCATACTTTTGCAAGAAGCTGGAATAATTATATTATTTTTAGTCTGATCATCTTACCTCAATAGTAATGTTGATTTGTTCTTGGACATGTTTCAAAACAATTCTGTTTTATCATCTGCTTGTCCAGACTGGTTTGATTTATATAAAATTATAGAATATTCACCTGAAAGGTCCGTCTCCTCAACTTAATTATCATTTAACTGTAGCGCTTTCGGGACTTGTCCCATCATCGGCAGGATTCAAAACTGGTGTTTCACTGAAGATCTGGTAGAGGGGGTTGCATGTATTTGGTTCGTTTTCGTTTATCAGGCTGTCGTTGTGAGCTGCTTTCATGATTTCCATCTCTTCGAGTACGTTTATCTTCGCTGGATTATTTTCTCTGTGCATTACTGTTAGGGTGTTTTCAATATTTAACATGCGATGTCCTTCATGGATAACGTGTTTTGCATAGCTTGATTTACCTTCTGCGTGAATGAAGTCTCGAAAATGTTCTTTGAATCTGATGTTAAAACTCCTGTTTGTCCTTCCTATATAAAATTTGTTGCAGTCCTTACATGTCAGTTTATAAACTCCTTTGCTGTTGAAAATGTTATTTTCTTCAATGTTATTGTTTATTATGTTGTTTAATTTGTTATTGGTTCTGTATGCTATTTTTACGTTTTTATCGGCTTTCTTTAGTGCATTGGCTAATTTTGTCGTTTCTTTTCCTGTGTATGTAAGTGTTATCCATGTTTTCTTGTTGTTGTCAGATTCTTTTTCTAGTTTAGTTATGTTGGTTATGTTGTTCTTCCTTTTTTGTTTTTTTTTTTTACGAGCTTATCTATGAATTCTTCATTATAGCCATTGGTTTTTGCCATATACTTAATGTAGTTGAGTTCTTGGATATAATTGTCTTTGCTTAATGGGAGTTTCAACATTCTACTGACTAAGCTATTAAATGTACTAATTTTCTGTTGAAAAGGGTGTGTAAAAAAACAAAAAAGGAAGAACAACATAACCAACATAACTAAACTAGAAAAAGAATCTGACAAAAACAAGAAAACATGGATAACACTTACATACACAGGAAAAGAAACGACAAAATTAGCCAATGCACTAAAGAAAGCCGATAAAAACGTAAAAATAGCATACAGAACCAATAACAAATTAAACAACATAATAAACAATAACATTGAAGAAAATAACATTTTCAACAGCAAAGGAGTTTATAAACTGACATGTAAGGACTGCAACAAATTTTATATAGGAAGGACAAACAGGAGTTTTAACATCAGATTCAAAGAACATTTTCGAGACTTCATTCACGCAGAAGGTAAATCAAGCTATGCAAAACACGTTATCCATGAAGGACATCGCATGTTAAATATTGAAAACACCCTAACAGTAATGCACAGAGAAAATAATCCAGCGAAGATAAACGTACTCGAAGAGATGGAAATCATGAAAGCAGCTCACAACGACAGCCTGATAAACGAAAACGAACCAAATACATGCAACCCCCTCTACCAGATCTTCAGTGAAACACCAGTTTTGAATCCTGCCGATGATGGGACAAGTCCCAAAAGCGCTACAGTTAAATGATAATTAAGTTGAGGAGACGGACCTTTCAGGTGAATATTCTATAATTTTATATTAATTTTGAATAAACCTCAACGGAACACATCATGAATCTTATAAAAGTTGGTTTGATTTATGTTGCATTATGTTGCACACCCTGGATGTCGTTAAATAGTCCTAACAAATGCCACTCTTGATTTCCAATTTCTCTAGATACTCATGACAAATATCTCATAACGAAACAAAGCTAGAACAAAAAAATAATAAGTATTTTATTAAACTATACATTTTGATACTAGATAGTAAATATGTAATATTACATATTTTGACTATTTTTACTACATATTTTTTTATATATTTAGAGATTAATATTACATAAAAATCCAGACTACGCGCTGGAATGTGTTAAGAGGGTGGGGTTATTTCCAAGAATTTTGACAAAATAAGAACATTGACCATAACTGTTATTGTGAATATTATTAGACAAGTACGACATTCAAGGTTACAAGAGGATAGTGTAAATCATGATAACTAAGTCCTAACGCACCTACACAGACAGCATCTTCACTACTACTCCCAGAAAAACTGATGGTTGAATACCGGTTATTTTCAGATTGCTTTCATATAGTTTTTGTTGCAGATGTAGCCAACTACATAGAACATAAACATTTATCTGAAGAAGCAGTGGTTTTAATGGACAATGCATGTCATGATGCCAAGTTCTAATGGGAAAATAACATGTTGTGCCTTGCCAGACCTCATTAACCAACCAATGGACCAACGCGTCATCCACAACTTAAAGCGTAGCTAGTTATATAGAAAAAATACTTTGATAGGAATATTTTTTATTAAATTCCCCAGGTTGTCGTTCTGACATTTCTGGTGTTCTCTCCTGGCATTGGCGTAATCCACTTCTCAAGTTGGGGCGCCTGGAAGGCGGAGTTACGTTACCCCGATGATATGATGGGTGATAAATAATAATGAAGCGTCAGGAGAATTCTTAACCCAAATTCCAGACCATGGGCAACCACAGGTGGGAAATGTTGTTTTAAACTCTTGAAGTGTATTCAATTTTAAAACAGTTATATTCAACAACATCGCAATGTAATTGAACATTGAGGGGAGGAGAGAAAGAAAAAGAGAGAGAAAGAATATTCTCCGCTTACGTACTTTTTGGATTACACTAGTCAACATGATTTTTGTCTCATGAGTACCAATAGTTGTACTTAATGCAGTTTTTTTATCGTGTTTTCAAATATGTATTCAAAATTTCTCCATCGCCCACAGATTTTTTTATTTCAATTTCAATTAATGGATTTAAATAATTATTTTTAATAAACGTTTATAAATTTGTATTGTTTAATAAAACCAAACGAGCTAACTCAAATGGTTTCAGCTATGGAAAAGAGATATCAAGGCAAATGGAATCCTAATATGCTGGCCGATTATTGTTGGACCATCAAGAGGGATGCTCCACGGGCGAAATATAGCAGAATATCGTCATTTTTTACTTTCTAGGTGAGGCCGAATGTTCGAATATGGTGTAGTTACGAATGTATAAAATATTAAAGTGTTTGAAATTATAAATGCCTGTCTGTCGGAAACCAGGCGTGATGGAGAAAACCCGATATCATATTTGAATTCAGGAGAAAAAAATACTATCAGAACCACATTTTTTTCTGAGACAAAAGAATGTTTTTTGTTGCTCAGTGTTATAGTTAGGAAAAGTAGAAACTATTCACCTTCTTACTCACACACAGCACTATCTAATCCTCATAGAGAGGGGGGGGGAAACGAGGAAGAAAACTTCTTTCAACATTTGATTCTATTTTGAAAGTGTAATATATATTGAAGTATATCATAATATATATTGAAGTATATCATAATATATATATATTTTATAATATGAACATTCATTATAATGTATGACTGTCCTAAATTAACACAATTATTGACCTAATTGATCTTTTTGTTAAAATATGCTGAAGAATGATTTTAAAGAATTCTGTCATGAATATTTAAATAGGTATTACCTTTGTAGTTATTTGGAAAAGTCATGCAGTATAAGGGATTGTTACACAATAGGTAGTCTTACCTAATGATGACTTAGCTTTTAAAAGGTCATAGGTTAAGCGCATTCAATATGCTTTTCAGAAAGGGAGAATCTGGTTACATGTACAATACAACCAAATTGATTCTCACGTATACATTGTAACTACGTCATTACTCAACTGGTATATATGTATGAAACTTATGATTGTAAGTTAGACAGTTTTTTTTCATCGGTGTTACCGATACCCTGTCTCACGTTTTTTTGTATTAAAGTCTGTTTGTTTCTCACTACTGCTCCGCTGTGTCTTCTTATAGTTAGGTTTAATCCTATCTACTAACCACATTTCCGAAGAATTCCTGGGGTTGATTCCTAATCTATAAATTTACAGATATCTACTAGAACTTCAAGACGATCTTCACCTCCTGACACAACTCTTACTTATTTTGATTATTATTTATACTTTAAAAATAATCCTTATAATTATAGAAGGAATCGACCACCCAGATATTACATGGTGGCAGCGCATCGGGATTGGAAAACCAGCGAGCAGTGAGACATCCGAAGGTGCGAACGAGCTGGAGAGACTCTTCAATTAGTCCCAGATAATTCAGAGCCTATCTCGAGGGATCAACGCTCCAGAGTAATCCACAGGCGCCGTGGTACCCGTAAACGCACCAGAGGAAAGCAGACAGTGGTCCTGAGGCCAACACCAGCAGCCACCGACGCGCTCGAGGGACGTCCTTGGTGTTCAGCCGTTGGCAGCCTGCACCGCGAGAGGAGTCGCACCCTGAGGGGAGCTGAAAGGCCATCACTACGACTCTGAACTATGCATCTCAGACCACCCTACATCTTTCTTTAGGTGAGTCCAATTCCATTATGGCTAGCGAGGGCGATATTGATATTAGCGAGGAAAGCTATATCCCTGTAGTTCAAGCAGTTAAGTTGATACCCCGAACATTCGATGGAAACCCCAAACATTTAAGAGAATTTATAGAAGGAGTAGAAGCTGCGGTTCAGGTAGTCCATCCAACCAAACAACCCTTATTGTTAAGATTTATAGAATCCAAAATTTCAGGAGACGCTAAAGATAGACTTTTAGCTAGGACAGAGAGAGAAACTTGGATTCAAGTTAAAGCAATATTGGAGGAGAACTTTTCTGTAAGGAGAACGCTAGAATATTATGCAGGAATACTCTTTAATTCAAAACAAAGTACAAATGAAACAGTTGCACAGTGGGGTTCAAGATTAGATGGAATAGCCATGGATTTAAGAAGAGAAGTCAGAAATAGATTGGAGAGGTTAGAAAGACGCGATAATTCGAGATATGTAGAAGGAGGCCTACAGCTGATAGGAGAATTTTTAAAAGGTACTTTCGTAGCAGGGTTAAAGGACGATAAGATTAAGTATATAGTAAAGGCTAAGGGTGAAGAAGAATCATTAGCGCAACTAATCGAAACCGCATTACAGGAAGAAAGCGAGGTAAAGTCCACGAGATTTAGGGGTAATCAAAATGGACAAGGACATCCAATCACAGGGGCAGTAAAAAGGGAATTTAGAAGACCGTACGGATCAGAGATAAAGAGAGAGGTTAACCTGGCCACAAAAGAAATAAGGTGTTATAATTGTAATGAGATAGGGCGCATTAGTAGAGAATGTGGTAAGAGACCGCAACCCCGTAGGCATGGAGGACGGGACAGAGCAGCTCTGGGAGGCCGCCAGGGAAACGAGAATTCGGGTTACCTGAGCAGTCGCAGGTAATCCTCCCGTCTGACTGCGCGCCAGGACTCATGGAGTGCCTGAGGGATCATACTAGGGTAAATATGGAAGGGGAATTACCTGAACTAGTTGATCAGAAGTTTAAGGATAGGATAGATAAAGCCGCTAAAATAGTTAGTGACGCAAACGAATCCCCAGATGACAGTGTTTGTTGGGCAGTGTCGCAAGGCGAACTGCATAAGTTGACTAGAACGCCAATAAATGGGTTCTGTGACTGTGGGCCTAGCGTGGTTGGGGAACGCCAAGAGACTGTAGGCTCGAAACAGTGGAATAATAGAGAGAAACGCCAGGAGATTGTAGGCTCGAAACAGTGGAATAATAGAGAGAAACGCCAGGAGATTGTAGGCTCGAAACAGTGGAATAATAGAGAGAAACGCCAGGAGATTGTAGGCTCGAAACAGTGGAATAATAGAGAGAAACGCCAAGAGATTGTAGGCTCGAAACAGTGGAATAATAGAGGGAAACGCTACGAGTCGTCCACAAGGGATAGAACTTGGGATAGTGGATTTAAGGAAAAATCCAAGGACACCAAACCTACCTCAATGGAGACAGCGTGTTGTGAGATCGAAGTAGGGACTCTTAATGCTATTAATCAGTGGGACGCCTCTGGTTATGAACCGAGACCCTGGGAGATGTATATCCTAAGTGAACAATTAAAAAATGGCCTAGGTTTAGTATTGATAGATACTGGTGCACAAATATCATTAGTTAAAGAAACATCACTAAAGAGAAACGTTATAAAGGATAACTGTAATATGAAAATACAAGGTATTAGTGGGAACTCTATAAAAGTAAATGGGATAACTCAATTAGTATTGAATAATTGTGAAAATCATACAGTTGTTAATTGTCATATAGTAGATAAATTACCCAGAGATTTAGATATAATTTTAGGCCAAGACTGGCTCATGGAACAAGGTTATATGTTAAATAAAAAGATGATTATCCTCCGTATAGTGAAAATTTAATGGAATTTCCTACGAACGAAAGAGGGAACAGATTCATAGAACGGCAAATTTTACAGCCAGGGCTAATTTGCGCTAACGGGATAACAAAATGTGATAAGACATTCACATGCCTAGTAATTAATTTAACAGCTGACGCACAGATAATAAAGAAAATACCAGAACTAGTTAAACCGCCCACTCAAATAAGTAAGGAACAGGAAGTATCAGTTGAAAATTTCGTACCTCAAAGATTAGATTTATTAAATAAAAATCTGAGACTTGAACACGTGAAAGAAGGAGCCCATAGTATACGAAACATTTGCACAGAATACGCGGACATATTTAAGCTTCCGGGAGATAGACTAACAAGCACAACAGCTGCTACACATTCCATACCCACACCTTCAATTCCTAAAGGAAGAGCTATAACTTTGAAGAATTATAGGTTAGCAGAGGCTCATCAAGAGGAGATTGACAAACAAGTTACACAAATGTTAGAAGACGGTATTATCGCACATAGTAAGAGCGAATGGAATTTTCCACTAATAGTAATACCTAAAAAGGAAGATGCTTCTGGAAAGAAAAAGTGGCGAATTTGTATAGATTTTAGAAAGTTAAACGAAGTAACCGTAGGAGACAGCTATCCTCTTCCTAATATACAAGATATATTAGACAAAATAGGAAAGGCTAGATATTTTTCAGCAGTAGATTGCGCAAGTGGATACCTTCAGGTGCCGATCGCTGAGGAAGACCAATGTAAAACCGCTTTTAGCACCCCTAACGGACATTTCGAGTACAAGAAAATGCCTTTTGGAGTTAGGTCGGGACCAGCTACATTCCAAAGGATGATGAACTCGGTACTCCAAGACTCAATAGGCAATAGATGCTTTGTGTACATGGACGATATATTAGTAATGGGCGAAACCTTAGAAGAACATAATAAAAAATTACGGGAAGTGTTTAATCAGTTACGGAAACACAATTTAAAAATCGAACCTGATAAATGTGAATTTTTGAGAGAAGAATTAAAATATCTAGGACACGTGGTTACCGCTCAAGGTGTCAAACCCGATCCGAATAAGATACAGGCAGTTACCGAATTTCCAACTCCAAAGACACCTAAAGACATAAAATCATTCTTAGGTTTGGCAGGATATTACAGAAAATTTATAGAAGAATTTAGTGCGATTGCAAAACCTCTGACTGAATTGTTAAAGAAAGATAAAAAATGGAAGTGGGAAGATACGGAACAGAATAGCTTCAATAAATTGAAAGATAAATTAACGACAGCTCCGTTGTTACAGTATCCAGATTTCACACAAACCTTTATAGTAACGACAGACGCGAGTGGATACGCTTTAGGCGCAATTCTTAGTCAAGGAACGTTAGGAGATGATAAACCCATTGCTTACGCTAGCAGGACTTTAAATCAAGCCGAATCGCATTACAGCACTGTAGAAAAGGAACTATTAGCAATAGTATGGGCATGCAGACATTTTAGACCTTATTTACTAGGACGTAAATTTCAAGTAGTGACAGATCACAAAGGATTGGTCTGGCTATTTAAAGTGAAAGACCCTAGTTCGAGATTAATACGTTGGAAACTTCAACTTTCAGAATTTGAATTCGAAATTCATTATAGGGCAGGTAAAGACACGTAAACGCAGATAGTTTGAGTAGACACCCTGTAGAATGTTGCACCTTGGATAATACGCACTTAACTGAGGATCGTAAGAAGGAAATAATCAAGGAATTTCACAGCTGTCCAATTGGAGGACATCTTGGAATCAATAAAACTACCGATCGAATTAAATTATACATAACTTGGCCGGGAGTAGAGAAAGACGTAACCAATTACATTAAAACTTGTAAGATTTGTCAATTTAATAAAGACGAGAAGCAGAAAGTAAAACAACCTTTAGAGGTCACGGACACACAAAAGGAACCTTGGATAAAATTTATTTAGATATAGTGGGACCACTTCCGCTAACCGAGAGAGGTCATAAATATATATTAACTTGTCAAGATAACTTAAGTAAATATTTAATAGTCATACCCTTAAAGACACAAACAGCTGAAGAAGTGACAGAAGCTTTCGTAAACAATGTTATTTTAATTTATGGGATTCCTGATATCATATTAACTGATCAAGGAACAAATTTTATGTCAGATTTATTTAAAAGAATATGTAAACTATTTAAGATTCAGAAACTAAGCACTACTGCTTATCACCCTGAAAGTAATGGAGCTCTAGAAAGAACTCATAAGACCTTAGTAAACTACTTACGTTGTTTTTGCAATCCTAGAGGAGCCGATTGGGACAAATGGTTACCTTTCGCCAGTTTTACGTACAACACTACCCCCCATAGTATTACTAAATACTCTCCTTATGAATTATTGTATGGAAGAAAATGTAATATCCCAGGAATTTTACAAACTAAATCACAACCTTTATATAATTACGACGATTTAATTCTAAATGTACGGAATAAATTGCAAAGTTGTCATGAGATAGCTAGAGAAAGGCTTATTAAGTTTAAGGAACTACAACGATCGCGTGTGAAAAGCAATTATGTTGAATTCAAGAAGGATGATCTAGTACTTCTCAGAGTAGAAAATAGGAATAAATTAGATCCAATATGGAAAGGTCCATATGAGGTTAAGACTACTGAAGGTCACAACGTGATAATACAAAAGTTAGGTAAACGCAAATATGAGACGGTACATTCAAATAGATTAAAGCCATATTTTCCTTTGCAGGGAAAAGAAAATGAAACTTCATAACACATGGGTAACGCTAAAAATGTTAATACCATTTTGGTTGGGGAAGCTTACAGACGCTCAAGAAGTAAAAGCTCTGGATTCGAAGACCGGTGTGTACTTTGACGAGATAGGAATTATACAATTTTACCCTATACAATGGAAAGTGGTAAGTTATATAAACTTGGAACCAACTAGAGATCTTTGGAAACAGACAAAAAATCATTTAAGGTTGATAACTGATTATTGTGATAAGATAAAGGGAGAAAAGTGGTATCATTTGACAGATTGTGGGAGTTTAAATCACTTTGTAAAACCAAAAGTCAGGTATGTTGAAAATTTAAAAGAATTAGTCACAGAATATTTAAAAACACCTAATGAACAGAATACTAGAAGCAAGAGAGGCGTTTTAAATTTTATGGGAGATATTGCTAAGATATTATTCGGTACTCTGACTCAATCTGATGCAGAGGAATATAATAAGCACATTTCACAGTTTAGAGAAGGAACAGGCAGAATTTTTGCATATTCTAAAGGATGAAATTACAGTGATTAAATCAACCATTAATTCAGTTAACTTAACTATAGCAAGGGTGAACCGGAATGAAAATATTTTAAAAAATGGTTTAATAAAATTAAATAATTATACCACTAATAGGATTAACGCACTGCAGAAGGAAATAGAAGGTATTAGTTTAGCCAATGAACAAATAAGGATTTCTCTTAGAGGTGTGGAAGAATGCCAGCATTCTTTTGAGCTTCTTATAGACGCATTTGTACACGCAGAGCAAGGAACTCTTCAACCTCAATTAATTACGGTGGAAAGAATTAAGAATGTTATGAAAGCCCAAACGCTACCAACTGGTCTGGACTACCCTAATTTTTCTTTTTCAGAACTTCAAAATTTAATTACACCTCACACCTATTCTTATAAACAATATCTAGTATATGTATTACAAATACCCCTTCTCTCTCCTACTCCGTATCACTTGTATAAAACACTTCCTTTTCCTGTCAAGAAGGAAGGTAATATTTACATTTTTCTAAGCGCAAACAAAGAATATATTTTCAGTGACCCGTTGAGACAACATTACGGAAAAATGACAACTAATGAACTAACAGGATGTTTTCGTCCTAATCTTTTATGTAAAGAAAATATACCGATTTATTTGTACACCCCTGAAGCTGATTGTGAAGCTTCACTTCTTCATCCATCCACCACTAAAGTTCCAAAAAGTTGCGAGACTAGAATTTTCACATTGAACAAATCCTACTGGATTCCCTTATATTTATCTAATGAATGGTTATTTGTCACCCCAAAACCAGATCGTATGACTGTGTTATGTGGCGACAAATCAACACAACTCAATATTGAAAAGGAAGGTAAATTATCGCTAGGACAGAATTGCAAGGCTTTTAATGCCCACGTAACCTTACATGCCATGAGTAATTTGGTAAGTAACTTAACCATAGATTTTATACCGACAGCACCTCTTGACTTCGACTGTTGCTTTGATATGGATAAAACTAACGACTACGAGAAATTACAATTGGACATGCCTATGTCTAACCTAATGTCATCGGTAGATGATTTGAGAATGGCCAGTATGAAGGCAGATGATTTAGGTAAGTTAATAAAACAGCAAGAAGAAAATGATTATTCGAAGTGGTATATACATATAACCACATGGAGTTCTGTAATGGGTACGATCATATTCGTAACCTTGACTTGTTGTTGTTGCATTTGCTGTTGTAAGAGCTACAGAACTTTAATATTTTGGTTATGGGATAAATGGACTCCAAGAAAATGCTGGAAGGAGACGACCGAGAGGCTGTGTGTTAACATACATAATTACTCTGGGCATGATCGTGTAGTATACACTAAAACTACAGGTAATGATGAGAGTTCACCTGTCGTGTCCCTCAAGTCATCACCGCTTATCGGAGAAAGAATTAGAGACCCCAGTTGTCCACAGAATGTATCCCCAAAAGATGAAGAAGATAAAGATAGTATTGCGCATAGAACTAGAAATAAAAATAAAACATTTCGTTAGTAAAGTTTCGAATTATGTAATTCAAAACTTTCTATAGGGGGAAGAGTGTAATATATATTGAAGTATATCATAATATATATTGAAGTATATCATAATATATATATATATTTTATAATATGAACATTCATTATAATGTATGACTGTCCTAAATTAACACAATTATTGACCTAATTGATCTTTTTGTTAAAATATGCTGAAGAATGATTTTAAAGAATTCTGTCATGAATATTTAAATAGGTATTACCTTTGTAGTTATTTGGAAAAGTCATGCAGTATAAGGGATTGTTACACAATAGGTAGTCTTACCTAATGATGACTTAGCTTTTAAAAGGTCATAGGTTAAGCGCATTCAATATGCTTTTCAGAAAGGGAGAATCTGGTTACATGTACAATACAACCAAATTGATTCTCACGTATACATTGTAACTACGTCATTACTCAACTGGTATATATGTATGAAACTTATGATTGTAAGTTAGACAGTTTTTTTTCATCGGTGTTACCGATACCCTGTCTCACGTTTTTTTGTATTAAAGTCTGTTTGTTTCTCACTACTGCTCCGCTGTGTCTTCTTATAGTTAGGTTTAATCCTATCTACTAACCACATTTCCGAAGAATTCCTGGGGTTGATTCCTAATCTATAAATTTACAGATATCTACTAGAACTTCAAGACGATCTTCACCTCCTGACACAACTCTTACTTATTTTGATTATTATTTATACTTTAAAAATAATCCTTATAATTATAGAAGGAATCGACCACCCAGATATTACAAAAGCGTTACAATTAAGAAAAAAAAAGAGACTATAAATCCTGATAGACTATCGCCATATTGAGACCCTTGAAACTTTGTGGATTATACGATTTACCTATTGCAAGCAAGTGGCAGCTTGTGATCATCGTTATCACTACAACAGACTAATAAATTTATTATACAGCGTGTCGCGCCCGACGTGACGCGAATTCGCGTTTCGCTCGGAGTGATGCTGGTTCAGCATGGAGCGCATACGTTACAGCGCATATGTTTATGGAATTGTCGCCAGATGGCACCACATATATGGAAAATCAAAATGACCAACGTTCATAATACATTTCCAAATGAGTTTACAAAAACTAATATATAGAAACCTGTCCCTGCATAACCTAATAAAATAAATTACATACATACTATTTACTAAACTATAAATTAATGTGATGTACACTAAACTGACCCATCGGAATCTAACAAAATGAAGTGATTGAACATTTATTTCTTAAAATATGGTTTGGAATTAAATGCAAATGTTGGTCATTCACACATATGTCCTGCCATCTGGTGGATTTAATTTTATGAGCGTTCACGTATACCAACTTCAATTCTAATAAAGAACTTTGAAAATAAATTGAGAGGAAAAATCATAATTTGTGTACATACATAAACATATTAAAATTCTTCATTAAAAAAGTTTCAAGTGTCGTTGCAAAACGATTAAAATAGTTCGAAATGTTAGTAAAGACATAAAAAGTAACAGCTTTTATTTATCTCTTGACTAAGTTCAAGCCACAATAACTCTTTTTTTCTGTACATCTCTGTACTCCTTCATGCTCATATTGTATAAAACATATATAGAACTCGATTATTTGCAACAAAACTATCTAACTTTCGTCGTTAAAATTGGAAAGTTATAAAACAAGTACTGTATTTGCGACATTTTGTTATAAAATCTTAGTTTGTTTTTAGCAATTACACCAATGAGTACGGGTAATATCTTCTATATTCTTTGTTTGCGCTGGCAAATTGCGTCCTGGATTCAAGAGATTCCAAAACACGACGCGACATGTCAGGGCAAATTTTTTTGCGCCAGCAATTTGCGTTGTAGATAAACCACCTCCATTTAAATACATGGGGAGCAATTTTTGCGCTGGCGCGTTGCGTCGTAGATAAACCACAGCATAAGGGCCAGTTTCACAAGAGAGGTGACTGTATTACTCCAGTTTTCCCTATGTATAATGCATAGCTTAAACTGGCGTAATACAGTTACCTCTCTTGGTGAAACTGGCCCTTATACAGGAAGTCTTTACTTCTGCATAAAAATCATCGTGCCGAAATCTGTGAAACTAAGGCGAATTTACTTGTATGTAGTGTTTTCCAGTACAAAGCGTATTGTCACAATTATATAAGTTATTTGATGTATTGTTCAAGAATGGGATGACATTATATTTCTGATATCCATAACACAGAGCGGGACTGGAAGTAAGCATCAATAAAACTAAATAACCTTTACACATAGAAGTGCGTTATATAATGGAAATGAACAACTAATGACAAATGAGGGATATTTTGAGGAAGTTACTAGGAACAATAATCACAAATAGGAATGTGATGCACAAAGAGATTAAACATAGGCTCAATTCTGGAAATGCGTGCTATTATGCATTACAGAGATTATTGACGCCTGGGGTCGACTCAGCCTCTAACGGAAATGAGTACCAGACGCTTGTTCTGGGGGTAAAGGCGGCCGTCACGCAGGGCTGACAACCCGGCTGACATAAAGTGCCGATTGACTAGAAAAAGTGGAAGCCTTAACCTCCTACTACCCCAAGGGCCTCCGGGCCTGTTGTGGGATCACTTTACTTTACTATTGACGTCCCAACTCCTTTCGAAAAATGTTAAACTGAGAATATATAAAACTATTATTCTACCAGTTATATTATATGGATGCGAAACATGGACTCTTACTTTAAGGCAGGAAAGATGATTATCACTATTTGAGAATAAAGTTCTTAGGAACATTTTTGGACTTAAAAGAGATGAACAGACAGGTGAATGGAAAAAAAAAAAACTACATAACAGTGAACTGCATGATCTTTATAGGAAAAGAGATATAATAAGAACAGTTAAGTCTCATTGACTGCGATGGGCAGGACACGTGGCACGTATTGGAGATGAAAGAGGTGCATGGAAGCTTCTTGCAGGAAAAACAGAGGGAAAACGCTCAGTTTGTAGACCAAGAATGAGGTGGGAGAATAACATTATGCATGGTTTGAGAGAAGTAGATTATACAGGGGATCACTGAAAGGAATTAGCTCAGGATATTGATGCATGGAGAGCTTTTGTCCGCGCGGCTATGTACCTACTAGTTCGATAGAGCCAGTGAGTCAGTTACTTATAATTATAACACAAAGTAGCTGGATGACAGCTGAACAGCAGGGAACATCTGCTGAGGATGGGACTAATCCCAAAAGGTCGACAATGTTTACCTTAACAGTTGAAGAGATTGCAAATTCAGGAGCAATTTTATGTTTTTTATTACCCGTTTAAGGAGTAAGCGAAGTTGTTGACGGAGGGCACTGCAGTCGTGTTTATGCAGGAATAGAACACGTGACACTGCTATCTATGTGTGCACCGCCGCCGCCGCCACCGCCACCATCATCATCGTCATCATTATAATTAATTATTACACTTAGCAAAAAAAAGAGCGGCTTCAAAACGTAGAATCACTGTTATGATCCACTGCGCAAGCTCGAAGAGCTAAACCTGTGGGCTTTAAATGCGCTGTATTTGGTTTTAATCGTCTTGAATAGCTAAGGAGCAGTGCAGGAGATATGTTTCTGGATGTTTACGGGTGTTTGACGTGTACAATATTACTCAAATTGCGACATTTCGATTGAAATTCAACTTTCGTGCATAGTGTAAAAGTTAACAGGACAACCAGGATTTAGACGACTTTCTATCCGACATTCGAGTAGCGTAGATCGTTAAACCATCCATCCATAGTAATTCTGCCCGAAGGCAGGTCCTTCACTGCAATCCTAGAATTTTCATGCTATGCTTGCAGCTTTACTATGGAATTGTGTAGGTGTGGTAGCTTCCCGTTGCTTTCCACACCGGTGAAGGATGATGATGATGATGATACTGATAATGGTAAGGATGATGGCCATATGATTTCGGGGACCGTTTGGGCCTTAAAGTTTTTCTGACATTTGTCTTACAGGTGAGGAAAAACCCCGATAAAAACCTCACCCAGAAAAACTGCCCCGACCGGGGATCGAACCCGGGCCCGCTGCGTGACAAGGCAGCACGCTACCTCGAGACCACACCAATTATGAAAAAATGAAATATATATGAGAGCCAGGTTACAAATCCATCGACAATGATTTTCTTGTTATTTATATTACTGCAAAAAAAACCTATAATATTTAATTCCAGCCACGTAATCTACATCCACTTTACACTATTTTAAGTAATATTCCTGCTTTCGAAAACTCTATAATACTATTTAGCTACCGGTATATTTAATTGTGTGTGTAGTACCATCCCTCCATGCTATCTTTACCTTGTCATGGTGGAGTGGCTTGCGTGCTTAAATGATCCCGAGAGCTATGCCGGCGGTAACATTGCTGCCGATAGGGTTACCCATGCCGGACTGGTCGAAGGTGATAAGCCAGACGAAAAAAGTATCTTGGTAGAAAGAGTGACGATTTTTCACCGTAAAAAATACAACCTTCAAGAAATGCGGAGATGGGTTCAACTGGGGTAAATTTTTCCGAAGAACAGTTAAATACTCTTAGACTGCGATAGGCACGACATGTGGCACGTATGGGGATTGAAATACGTGCATGAAATCATCTTGTAGGAAAACCAGAGGGAAAACGCCCAGTTGGTAGACCAAGAATGTGGTGGAGAATAACTAACTATGATTTGAGGGAAGTAGATTGTACAGGGGATGATTGAAAAATATTGGCTCAGGTTAAGGATATATGGAAAGCTTATGTCCGCGCGGCCATGAACCTACGGGTTCGATAGTGCCAGTGAGTTAGAGTTTTTAGTTAGTTAGTGTAGTACCATGTTTTAATAATAATGTTATAAATGTATGTAATAAAAGATAACATGGCTTCATATAAATATGTATTCATTTATTTATTCATTTATTTATTGCGTAATAATCATTTAATATTTATTTATTTATTTATTCAACAAATGAAAGTCCAAAATTAAATATTAGATTTTGTGAGATACAGACAGCTAGAATGGTATGGTCAGATACGTAGAAAACCAGAGACAAGATTACCCAGATAAGTTTTGGAATGGATTTCACCTGGGAAAGGGAAGAGAGGTCCACCTAGATTAAAATGGATGGATGATATCAGAAGAGGTAGAGGGTGATAGGTCTGCAAGAGTTCAAATAGGAAGATAGAAAAGAATGGGGAAAGAAGATAAAAATTTAAAATTTGGAAACAGGAAGATTTTTTTTTACATTGTAAACCTGTCCATAAATAAAAATATATTTATTACGTATTAATACGGAAAAAGTTTCACCCTTCAAATAAAATATTTAGTTTATATAGGTCAATAATAATAATAATAATAATAATAATAATAATAATAATAATAATAATAATAATCATATCTCATCGGGAATCAAACCTATGACCTCTTGGATATGAAGCAAACCATAAGGCACTGAGCTAAGCGTTAATAATAACTATAATAATAATAATAATAATAATTATTATTATTATTATTATTATTATTAACCCTCAGGGGTCCTCATCTAGGGGATATGTGGATGGCGACCACAAGGTGCCCAAGCTGTGCAAAACATTTCTTCCACTTACTTGTGTTTTGCACTCTTTTAACTTTACTATCTAACCTCTCTTGGTTAATTCTTGTTTTTTCGACCCCGACGCTATTATGGCATCTGAGGGCTAGGGAGTCATTCCTTTCTTCCATTTCTTCTCCAGAAAGGCCTGACCAGGGGCTATAGGATGGCGGCCCCATCACTGGTCTTGCCTTCCTTTGGCCAGCAACCAATTGAAGGGACTGTTATTACGCTTTCAAGTCTTATACGAGAATTTCCCATAAGGAAAACATTTTCTATAGGATCGTAACAGGCCTTGGCCTAATACTTGGAAGGAAGAAGAAGAAGAAGATTATTATTATTATTCCAAATAGTTAGTTCTTTTTTCTCTTTAAGAGTGGAAAGACAGAATGAAATAGAAAGTTCGCTGGTTTGCTGAGCATAAAATAATGCTCTTCACTGTATGAAGGGGAACACTCTACTGTGCAAATTTGTTTACTCGTTTGAATCGCGCGTTAAATCTTGAAATATTCGAGATCAAGAGTCCGCTAATTTTTTTTTTTTTTAGCTAGTGTACGTTAATGCACAGTTACACTATTCTAGCACAAATGATATGACAAATACTAGCTATATACAAGCAGTTAATAAATTGTTTTCTCTTACAGCATTAATACACTCTCATCTGCACTAGAATAGTCAAACTGTCAATTTTTGGACATAGGTTTCTAATAAAAACACTTTATACTAAATCCAGTTTATAACTCTACCTAATGTGGATATGAATCATGACTCATTCTGCATGACTCGATTCAGTTAACAAGTAAACTTTGTCGTGCTCTAAAGAACATGTACACGGGTCTACTATAAAACACACTCTACTGTGCATCTTACAAGTTGTCATATCTATTTTCTGTTGCGTCATCCAATAAAAATAACTTTATAAATGCAGAAAATTTCCACTGTTTAGCTTATATGATTATATCTGAAAATCAAGGCCACTCGTATCTTTTTCCATATTATTTTTTATTTTGAGAAGTTTCCTCATCATTGAGGGTTTTCTCCAACCAATCTTAGTTTGCAACAAACATTCACAATTTTCCCTTAATTAAAATTCTCCATCGTTCTCTGTCCTGTCTTCATTTGTTACACCAAATTTACACATTGAATTTTGAATGTTGTTCTTCCAGGTTGTTCTTGGTCTTCCTTTTCTCTTCCTTCTTTCAATATTATTATTATTATTATTATTATTATTACTGTTAATATCATTATTATTATTATTATTATTATTATTATTATTATTGTCCACCGCTGTGATCTCGAGGTAGCGTGCTGCCTTGTCACGCAGCGGGCCCGGGTTCGATCCCCGGTCGGGGCAGTTTTTCTGGGTGAGGTTCTTATCGGAGTTTTTCCTCACCTGTAAGACAAATGTCAGGAAAACTTTAAGGCCCAAACGGTCCCCGAAATCATATGGCCATCATCCTTATCATTTTCATCCTTACCATTATTATTATCATCATCATCCTTCACCGGTGTGGAAAGCAATGGGAAGCTACCACACCTACACAATTCCCTAGTAAAGCTGCAAGCATAGCATGAAAATGCTATGATTGCAGTGAAGGACCTGCCTTCGGGCAGAATTACTATGGATGGATTATTATTATTATTATTATTATTATATCCCATTTCTATGGTTTCGGAGTAACGTCGTTGCTTCGTATGCAGCGAGATCGATTTCGATCCCCGGTCGGGACAAGTTTCCTGAGTGTTTTTTCGGGGCTTTTCCTTACCTCTAAGACAAATTTTGGGTAACTTTAAGACCCAAATGGTCTCCGAATACCATTTGGGCCACCTATCTACCATGTTCACCTTCTCTAATATGAATGTATGAGAAAATGGTGTGTCTTGTCTTAAATGTCCTTGCTGTCTCGGAAGTGGCCTCGCATTGAATTAATACTTCATTCGAGCAGGCCCTCCATCTCCTTTTGTGATCTAAAACGTTTAAACATCCTCTCGCGACATGTGTCGCTTTAAGACCCAGGTGGCATTGGCAAACATTAAAGTACGTATAGAGAGAGATTAAACTAAGCATAAGAAGAAAGGGAAAAATAGTTATTACAAATCAATATAGGCCCAACTACAATTAACATTTAGCGCTGGTGAGAAGCTATTAGTCATTCAAAATATCTCTGCAGGCGGAAAAATTACGAAGCTCTATTTGTTGCTACACGTGACGTCATATAAGGCAGTGTTCACTGTCAGCGTCCCACGTCCCATTCCCCTCTGACTCCAAGATAGCAGTGTCACGTGTTCTATTCCTGCATAAACACGACTGCAGCGCCCTCCGTCAACAACTGCGCTTACTCCTTGAACGGGTAATATACATAATATTGTTGCTGTTTTGAAATTTGTTTATATTATTTTTTTATTAAATGTCATTACTGAAGTGGAAATAAAGTTCAGAAATGTTATTATACAGAGTTAAAATTGTTTTACTTGCAATTCATATTAATTTATTGTAATAACAATTAAGTACCTAGGAACAATAATCACAAATAGGAATGAGATGTACAAAGAAATTAAACATAGGCTCAATTCTGGAAATGCGTGCTATTATGGCATTGCAGAGACTCTTGATGTCCCAACTCCTTTCAAAAAACGTTAAACTGAAAATATATAAAACTATTATTCTACCAGTTATATTATATGGGTGCGAAACATGGACTCTTACTTTAAGGGAGGAAAGGAGATTACAGGTATTTGAGAATAAAGTACTTAGGAACATTTTTGGACCAAAGAGAGATGAAACAGACAGGTGAATGGAGAAGACTACATAACAATGAGCTACATGGTCTTTATAATAAGAACAGTTAAGTCTCGTAGACTGCGATGGGCAGGACATGTTGCACGTATGGGGAATGAAAGACTTGCATGGAAGCTTCTTGTAGGAAAGCCAGAGGGAAAACTCCCAGTTGGTAGACCAAGAATGAGGTGGGAGAATAACATTAACTATGATTTGAAGGAAGTAGATTATACAGGGAATGATTGGAAAGCATTAACTCAGGATAGGGATGTATGGAGAGCTTATGTCCGCGCGGCCATGAACCTACGGGTTCGATACTGCCAGTGGGTAAGTAAGAGTAAGTAAGTAATAATAATTACTCGTAGATTACGATGGACAACACATGTTGCACAAATGTGGAATGAAAGAGGGACATTGAAACTTCTTGTAGGAAAACCAGAAGGAAAACGCCCAGTAAGTAGGCCAAGCATGAGGTTTGAAAATAACATTAACTATGATTTAATGGAGGTAAATTATTATACAGGGGATGACTGGAAAACATTAGCTCAGAATAGGGATGTCTGGAGAGATTATATTCGCGCGACCACACACCTTCGGATTCGATAGTGCCAAAGAACACGTACTTTGAATCCCAAATCAATATCTGTTGTGTTTATTAACGGGCTCTGTTATTTTTGTATGTATTGTTGTAATCACTCTAGTGTGCAGCGATTTCTATATTGTAATCAGTTCAGTGTGATTGGCATTGCCTCTTTGATCATTGTAAAATGTTATTCTTACGCCATTAGCATCTTTGGTTCATATAGTTGGTTTACATTAGATTTTGATTTCTTGATGACATAACGGCTTTTTTTTCGGATCAGTTGGATCAAATTGTGGGAGAATTCGTGTGAATTCTTCGTGCAGGGTGATGTGTGCCCGTGCTATTAGTTGTCGATGGTGAATGTGTTGTTTCGGGATGAAATGCGACGCAGTTAATGGAAATTAATGTGACGGTTAATGGAATGGATCCTCATATGTGATGACGTGGGTTACAAGTTAATAGTTTGAACCTTTATAAAGAGTGTCACTAAAATCAAAGAAGGCATACGGCGCAAAAGTGAACATCCGAATTTCGAGATAATTTTGGTTTTAAAATGAAGTTTAGGACCACTAAACGTAAAAACACACAAAAAAATTGCGGATCATCCAGAAACAAAGCAGTAAAATGACATTTTATAAGCACTACAAAATACACATTTCACTAGTTTTACTGTACGAGACATCCCCATTTCGATAGACATTTGGTATTAAAATGAAGCTTAGGATCGCCAAAGATGAAAACGTGAAGAAAATCTGCGAACCATCACTAAAGAAACCAGGTTAGAGTAATTAATTCTTATACATAATTAGGAAAGGTTAGCTTTTAGTATGTTACACATATCAGATCTACAACAGATCAGATTTTTAGTATAAGACAGATTTTAGAAAAGAAATGGGAATATAATGGTACTGTACATCAACTATATGTAGACTTCAAAAAAGCATATGATTCAATTAAGAGGGAGAAGTTATATAGTATCCTGCTGGAGTTCGGAATTCCTAAAAAGTTAGTTAGACTTATACGAATGTGTCTAAATGGCTCAAAGAGTAGGGTGCGTGTAGGCAAACAGTTTTCAGACACTTTTGAAATCCAGAATGGGTTGAAGCAAGGAGATGCACTATCTCCTCTACTATTTAATTTTGTACTAGAGCATGCCATTAAATCTTTAGAGAATGAGGAAGGCTTACAACTGAATGGTATTAATAAGCTGTTAGTTTATGCTGACGATGTAGTACTACTGGCCGATAGCGAGTAGATACTAAAGGCCAACACGCACACACTATTGAGTAACACTAAGAAATTGGGACTGGAAGTAAATATCAGTAAAACTAAATATATGGTCACACGTAGAAATTCAGTATATAATGGAAATGGACAGCTAATGACAAATGAGGGAAATTTTAAGGAAGTTGCTGAATTCAAATACCTAGGAACAATAATCACAAATAGGAATGAGATGCAGAAAGAAATTAAGCATAGGCTCAATTCTGGAAATGCGTGCTATTTTGCATTGCAGAGACTTTTGATGTCCCAACTCCTTTCAAAAAACGTTAAGCTGAAAATATATAAAACTATTATTCTACCAGTTATATTATATGGATGCGAAACATGGACTCTTACTTTAAGGGAGGATTCTTAGGAAAATGTTTGGACCAAAGAGAGATGAACAGACAGGTGAATGGAGAAGGCTACATAACAATGAACTACATGGTCTTTATAGGAAGCCAGATATAATAAGAACAGTTAAGTCTCGTAGACTGAGATGGGCAGGACATGTTGCGCGTATGGGGAATGAAAGACATGCATGGAAGCTTCTTGTAGGAAAGCCAGAGGGAAAACGCCCAGTTGGTAGACCAATAATGAGGTGGGAGAACAACATTAACTATGATTTGAGGGAAGTAGATTACACAGGGAATGATTGGAAAGCATTAGCTCGGGATAGGGATGTATAGAGAGCTTGTGTCCGCGCGGCCACGAACCTACGGGTTCGATAGTGCCAGTGAGTAAGTAAGTAAGTAGTAGTAGTACAGTAAGTAGTAGTAGTAAATAAGTAGTAAGTAAGTAAGTAAGTAAGTAAGTAAGTAAGTATGTTACAAATATACGAGTAGTATAATTTAATATTGTTTAAATGTCATTACTTTCACAGGTTAGAGTAGTTTAAATAAGTTAGGTTAGCTTCTAGATTATTACACATGCATTCTAACAAATTGTATTACAAATTTCGAAGATTACGTTATAAATAAGTGGTATCTATTTATTGGATATTTTGCAACGGCTAATTTGCTGTTGTTCATTTTCGAAAAATACGTACGATGACGTATCGATTATTATCGACAATTGATTCAGTTAAACCATTTTTTCTTAAGAAACTCTATGTGAGGATGTGATTTTTATTAAATTTAAAACTCTTTGCTATGTAATTATGGAAATATAGCATTTGGAAATACAGCAGTGCATTTTTATTACAATAAATTATTTATTCTATTTTGGAATCTCTATTGAAGAAAATATGTTTTCATCCTGGACTAACGTCTGAATATCGAATCTGATATCACGAACACAATGGCAGCCACTTCCTTCAGGTAATATAGAGAATAGTGCTTTATAAATTATTAATTTACAGCTTTGTTTCTGGATGGTCCGCAATTTTTTTTTCATGTTTTCATCTTCGACGTTCCTAAGTTTCATTTTAAAACCTAAATTATCTCGAAATTCGGATGTCCACTTTTTGGGCCGTACCCTCAAAGAAGTGCTGAATGGTGAAATTAAATTATGCAGTTACTCACAAGGGAATGTTACGAACAGTTGTAACATGAACATCTCCTGAGACGCCACTTGAAATTATGCAAGAAATAATAGAGAATCGCCAAATTTTAGGTGCAATGGATGAGAAATGAAACTAAACAACACAAAAATAGAAACTCAACTATACACATTGCTGTGAACGCATTTGAAGGAAATATTCAAACAATTCCCTGTTTAACTGTTGTTTCAATTATTTTGTAGAGACAGCATCCGGCATCTTCAAAACTTCTTCAAATTTTTTTGAAAGGACAGTCTTGTTCTTTATTTTCCGCTTTAGTGTCATAACGGTCTTGAAGGGCACTCGAGGTGACGAATCAATGGCCAATCCTGGAATGCACAGTTGAGGAGGGTCGGTGTTGCCATTTTTTTGCCTTAGTTGCTTTGTCAAAACGTTGTACGCGTCTACCACGTATCCTACTTGAAATTTGGTTCGCGTCCTCTTTGGTGATGGTGCGTATGAGGAAATGCTGCTTTTGTGACGTGGCGATTGTTGCTCGTAATATGTTGGGACTTCATCTCCAAAGCCACAGCCCGTGTGCTCGTCGTCACTGTCAGACGTTAATAAATCATGGACGAGTGCATGCACCCCCTCCACAATTAGGTCCTCCTCAAACAATTCCGTCTATATGTGATGAAATTTCGTAAGATCAACTCGGCCTGAAGCCGAAGAAATTTGCCAATAGTTTTACTACAATTGCTGGATTCATGGTTTCCATTGTAGTTTTTGTAACAACAAAACTCCCCTTGTAGCTTCTTTCTGGAAAAAAAAGAAAAGAATGCCGTGGTTACATAGTTAAATATTGCAGTACAACAACCATAGTATTACACCATCAAGTTAACTTTGCACGGCCGGGGGGAGGGGGGAGGGAAGAGTGTTAGCGCTAGTGTCGCCGATCTACTGAATCTGTGGAAGGGATGTTGGAGAATACTGAAATGTTTCAACATCAAATGTGGGGGGAGAATCTCTAAACACGTGTGAAAGATCTTAACATGGTTGTCAAATTATTCATTTAAGTTCGGAACTTTCTTGTAGTCTTTCGAGTATTTAAAGTTGTCCCCATTATAGGTTACCAGCCTATAGTTGGGTAAGTCCAGTGGTGGGGTTGCCACCTCAATGCCTCTTGGACAGGCATGCTTTTCTGTAGGGGGTGCTCCCTTATCCTTTGAAGTTTCTCCTTCTCCGCAAAGCAGCGGTTCCTCTCCCTTTTCCTGAATGAGGGTAGGGTGCCTCTTCCGCCAAATCTGCCGTATTAAGGGCATCTCTCTCCGCCATCATTGCCGTTGAGGTCTTCACCGTTCTCTGGCAAGGGGCTCTCACATGGTACTATCAGCCGGGCCAGCTGAACCAAGGTTTTTTTACGAGGTGAAACCGAGGTGCTCATGCATATGACTATAGCATCCTCTACCTGTTGTCCACTGCACCTTAAAGTTTGTATATAAACTGTTCTGATACCCTTCTTTACAATGCACAGATTGTGATTTCCCCAAGCAGAGACGACTATTTGTCCTATATTGCGGTGGGTGTTTCCTGATCAGTATACTGTTATTGTTAATATTGATTAAGCATCACATTTTTAATCATTATTACTTTGAAACTTTACCAGCGCCATTATATATGTATACAGGCCCAATGTGGTTATTTTCATTCCATCAATCTGTGTCTTAGATCTTAATCGCTGTATTTCCCTTGATCCTCATCGTAAAGGATCTTGATGTTCTAGTAATATGTTTTTCTGATCAATACCGGTATGGACAATCAATAAGTACTACAAGAATAGACTAATAGCTCTAGAAATATGGATTATTTACGAAGAAGTGCCAGAAAGTCTAAATTAGAACGTGTCACAAATAAGGAAATTAGAAACAAAATGGAAGCAGAAGAAAGCATAATTGAAAGAATTGAGGAAAAGGAATTAAAGTGGTTAGGACATGTTTTAAGAATGGAAGATGAGCGATGGCCGAAGCAACTATATGAAATGGCATCCTAACAGAAAGAAGAAAAGAGGAAGACCAAGGTTAACATGGAAGGAAAACATGAAGACAGTAATGCAAGCTAGAGGGCTAAGCATCGAAGATGCCCAAGACCGTAGGCTTTGGAGGTTTGGCACGGGAAGACGGCAGCAGCTGTAAAAACCCGAAGATAGAGATAGATGATCAATACCGTGCCGGATTAATGAAAAGTGGTTAAAAGGTGAATGAATAAAAAGCGGCACACAAAACAAGGACTTTCGTCGTGTCTTCGGAAGTATTCGATATCCTTCGTGAAGTTTCGTAATTGGAACGGCGGAGGGTTGAATCTATGTGGGAATTTAACATCACATCACCAAGTAAAGGTACGTACACATATGCGCGCCGCGAACACGCGCGCGCTGCTCGTGTTATGTTTGTCGAAATTATTAATTTCAACGAACCTCCTGCGATCCATAGGAAACCCACAAACCTTCAGTAGACATTTTGCAGAGACAAAGGCCTACACTTGGTCATTCCATGTCTCCTTATTCAATTATTTTCTTTTATCAAAACTATTTATTTTGTTCTGGATGGGATACTGAGGAATTTTTACCTGTCTAGCATAATACATTGTCAAATAACTTCAAAACTACAATCACTTCAGAAATGTTTTTAACCAATTATTGAAATTTTATTTTTAAAAATTGAAAAATATTAAGGAATACTAAATTTTTACTTTCGCCAAATATTACTAAATATGAAAAATATGTTGGTCTTATTTGATTCTATAGATTATAAAATGTAAAGATACTCTATGGAGCAACAAAAATGTTTATAGAACGCAAAAATAGTATTATAATATATTAATTATAATATCAACATAAGTACAATTTACAAATGTAATACATTACAAAATTATGTATAGTACCAGTATTATTTATTCTTTGGCATATTTCTCATTTGAGTAAATTTTTTAAATAGATTGCTGTCGTTGTTTAAAAGGTCATGAATTTTTTCACAAGAATTTGTTAAATTATACTTCACACATAAAATAACTTTCAAAGTCTCTACACTCGATTGCGATTTTTTTATGTCTACACTTTATTTACCAAACAATGGTGGTCAAATCAACAATGTAAACTTTGATAAGCAGTTCTCAACAATGATTTGTTATTATTAAAGTTTAACATTATAAAATTAACAGAAATAATATAACACTCATATCCTGGCGAAATAGCTACATGGGCGCCGAAAACCGTACATTCCCTTTCCATTCTCCCGCCGTTCCCTAGCTTGTCGTGCATTCTTTCCCAAAAATCGGGACTTTTTTAAAATGCCGCTAGACGCGGGACAAATTGTTAAAATTCGGCTAAGACGACTTCAGAGAAATGGTATCCTTAATTATTAACGTCATTTATTATTATTATTATTATTATTATTATTATTATTATTATTATTATTATTATTATTATTATCATTATTATTATTATTATCAATGTTGACATTTTATAAAAGTTATTGTGATGGTTGTATATGGCACAGTATCTTCAGATTATGTAAGTTATGTAATTTACGTTCGCGAATATTATTACATTTAAAATATTTCGCATTACGCAAGATGGTAGAATTCCTCCATAAGTTTATTCATGACCCCTGCGGTCATGTCATGCAACGTTGCCAGATTATATTTAATTAAAATTTCCTAGCCAGTTAATTTTCTATACTCATTTTAATACGCAGCAATGAAAATTATTGAATGAAAAATCATTGTGCTTAAATCTATCTTACCTGTTTACTTATCACTATTAAGATGGATATGTTGAAATGTTGCAAAGTATCATTAACGACGTTAGATCAGTTAGAGGTACGAACTGGCATTCGGATCATCGTCTGATCAGGTGAAAATCCGAAAACGGTTAACGCTTATGAGAGGAATAAACGTTAATGATGATTCTAAATTTTTTTAATTAAAAAGACTTGTAAAATTGTGAACTGCGGCAAGAATAATAATATATCAAAATTACTAATAACAATTACTAAAAGACAAGAACAAAGATTGGAAGCAGTTGAGAATATATTTTTAAGAAATATAGCAGGATATATTCTGCTGGATAAGAAAAGAAATGAAGATATAACTTACTTACTTACTCACTGTCACTATCGAACCCGTAGGTTCATGGCCGCGCGGACATAAGCTCTCCATACATCCCTATCCTAACCTAATGCTTTCCAATCATTCCCTGCAAAATCTACTTCTCTCAAATCATAGTTAATGTTATTCTCCCACCTCATTCTTGGTCTACCAACTGGGCGTTTTCCCTCTGGTTTTTCCTACAAGAAGCTTCCATGCACGCCTTTCATTCTCCATTCGTGCCACATGTCCTGCCCATCGCAGTCTACGACGAGACTTAACTGTTCTTATTATATCTGGCTTCCTATAAAGACCATGTAGTTCATTGTTATGTAGTCTTCTCCATTCACCTGTCTGTTAATCTCTCTTTGGTCCAAAAATTTTCCTAAGTACTTTATTCTCGAATACTCATAATCTCCTTTCCTCCCTTAAAGTAAGAGTCCATGTTTCGCACCCATATAATGTAACTGGTAGATAATAGTTTTATATATTTTCAGTTTGACGTTTTTTTAAAGGAGTTGGGATATCAAAAGTCTTTGTAATGCATAATAGCACGCATTTCCAGAATTGAGCCTATGTTTAATGAAGATATAACGAATGGACTAAATATTTTCAAACTTACAGACCGAATAATTAATTATAGGAACGCCTGGAAAGAACATATTGATAGAATGCCAGAAGAGAGACTTCCAAATTATTGGTAAATTTTAAACCACACGGAAGGAGAAATGTTGGACGCCCACACAGAAGATAGTCTGAACAATTTTAACAATTCTAGCTTTCATGAAACCGGAACGAGCCAACAGGATGATGATGATGATGACTATTACATTTGAAATATTGGAATGTTCAGATGATAATGTGACAACCAAAAAAGAAACTGATATAAATAGGGAATGGGAGACTATATTTATAAGATATGCTATTAAATTGTCAGCATCAGAATGTGTAGGTTGGTTAAAAAAAAAGAAGCATAACATGGAATTGTTTGATGCAACATGTGCCCACATTGCAAATAAAACAAATCTAGCAATAAAAATTGGTTACACCAGCCAAATGAAGTAAATTTAGAAAAATTGGTAACATCAAACGGGAAACCAGTAGATTATTAAAGAATAAAAAGAGGGAATATTAAGAAAGAAGATTAATAGTATTGAAATGAGTGCAAAAAATAGGAACATCAGAGAATTATATCAGGGAATTAGGATAGAAAGAAAAGGGTTGCAGGCTAGAACAAATATAATTAAGTACGAAAATGGTAACATGAATACAGATTCCAGGAGTATATTAAATATATGGGGAAAAAACTTTAATCAGCTATTTATATATATGCAGAATAGGATATTGAAGATGATTATTTAGACAGCAGAAATATTAGTCACAGAACCAAATGCATTAGAGGGACGAATGGCGACAGAAAAATTAAAGATGTAAAATCGTCAGTTTCAGATGGGATACCAGCAGAAATGATAAAATCAGGGAGAGAAAATTCATGGACAAGATTCGTTGGTTACTTAGTATGATTTGGGAAAAAGAGGCTCTTCCAAATTAATGGAAATATTCGATTGTCGTATCAATCTATAAGAAAAGAAATAAAACTGATTGCAACAACTGCAGGGGCATCTCATTACTTTGAACTTCTTACAAAATTCTAACAAATATATTAGTAAGCAGACTTACTCCCTATATTGATGAAGTAATAGGTGATCATTAAAGTAGATACAGGATTCAATTAAGAGGGAGAAGTTATATATTATCCTGCTGCTAGTAGGCCTACTAGTGCCTCTGGTTCCGAGTTGAAACCCGATCGCGGTCGGTGGATTTTTTTAGGATGGAAAAATTCAAGGAGCAAGTCCTCCGGGATGTACTTCAATCCGTGGGTCCCGAGTCTGAAGATTTTCAGGCTCGTAAAAGATTGATAAGCCTGAACAAAGAGGCCTCTAAGCAAAAATTTAAAGACCGATCTCAAACATCCTAGTAATACCTTAGTTGCCTGCTAGATGTCTCATTGAGTCGGTGTGTTGACCACATGCCACTCATGCCATCTTTGGACAAATAAGGTAACTAAACATGAACTTGGTCTATAAACTCCTGATGTCACAAAGAATAGGATGCTTGTAGGCAAACAGTTTCAGATAAAATAAGGAGATGCACTATCTCCTCTACAGTTCAATTTTGTACCAGAGCATGCCATTATTTTGTAAGGATGAAAAAAGGTGAACAACAATCTGAAAAACGCGGCTAATAGCAATTACGAGACTCTTGTCGTCTCAACTTTGCTCTAAAACATAAAATTGAAAATACATAAAATTGTTATTCTCCAAGTTATTTTATATGAATGCAAATTATGGTCTCTTACTTTTAGGGAGGAAGAAAAAGATACGAGTATTTGAGAATAAAGTTCTTAGAGACATTTTTGAACCAAAGAGAGATGAACAAAAAAAGCGATTGGAGAAGACTACACAACATGAGTCACATGATATTACAGGAAATCAGATATAATAAGAAAAGTTAGGATGGGCAGGACGTGTGGCACGAATGGGAAATGAAAAAGGGGCCAGTAGTTAGGCCAGAATGAGGTGGGAGAATAACATTAACTATAATTTGAGATAAGTAGATTTTACAGTGGATGATTGGAAAATGTTAGCTCAGGGTGGGATGTATGGAGAGTTTTATGTCTGTGCAAATATGAAGTTACGGGTTCATATAGTGCCAGTGGGTTAATATTGAAATATTGCAAGCAGCATGGCATTGGGATTATCTAGGATTTGCTTGACGTTCTATCTTTTCAAATAGCTGAAACATGCAAACGTTCTGAGAACGTGGCGTCACGCTTCAATACGATTATGCACAGATGTTTAGCGACTATTAAAATATAAATACGCATTACTTTTACTCTATAGCATTCACACGTGTGTGTTTAAATGCAGGGGGGATTCTTTCACGGTCAGCTATATTAATAATAATAATAATAAATAATAATAATAATAATAATAATAATAATAATAATGATAATAATAATAATAATAATAATAATAATAAAGAAGGTAAAGTGATCCCACTACAGGCCTCAGGAGGCCCCTGGGGTAGTGGGAGGTTAAGGCTCCCACTTTTTTCTAGACAATCAGCACTTGATGCCAGCCAGGTTGTCAGCCCTGCGTGACGGCCGCCTTTCTGATAACGTGGCGTCACGCTTCAATACGATTATTGAATGATTGTTTAAATACAGGGGGAATTCTTTCACTGTCAGCTATATTAATAATAATAATAATAATAATAATAATAATAATAATAATAATAATAATAATAATAATAATAATAATAATAAAGGTAAGTGATCCCACTGCAGGCCTCAGGAGGTCCCTGGGGTAGTGGGAGGTTAGGCTCCCACTTTTTTCTAGACAATCAGCACTTGATGCCAGCCGAGTTGTCAGCCCTGCGTGACGGCCGCCTTTCTGATAACGTGGCGTCACGCTTCAATACGATTATGCACAGATGTTCAGAGACTATTAAATATAAATACGCAATACTTTTATCTATAGCATTCACACGTGTGTGTTTAAATACAGGGGGAATTCTTTCACAGTCAGCTATATTAATAATAGTAATAATAATAATAATAATAATAATAATAATAATAATAATAATAATAATAATAATAATAATAATAATAATAAAGGTAAAGTGATCCCACTACAGACCTCAGGAGGCCCCTGGGGTAGTGGGAGGTTAAGATTCCCACTTTTTTCTAGACAATCAGCACTTGATGCCAGCCGGGTTGTCAGCCCTGCGTGACGGCCGCCTTTACCCCAGAACAAGAGTCTGGTACTCATTTCCGTTAGAGGCTGTAAAACCCACGACAGACCTCAGGAGGCCCTTGGGGTAGTAGGAGGTTAAGCTCCCACTTTTTTCTAGACAATCAGCACTTGATGCCAGCCGGGTTGTCAGCCCTGCGTGACGGCCGCCTTTACCCCCAGAACAAGCGTCTGGTACTCATTTCCATTAGAGGCTGAGTCGACCCCAGGACCATAGTGCCGCCAGAGTGTTTGAGTCAGTTTAAAAATCCTGACCCCACGGGGCTCGAATCCTCGACCTTCCGGCTTGTAGCGCAGTGCCTTAACCACTACGCTACGGTGCGTCCCATAATAATAATAATAATAATAATAATAATAATAATAGTGATATTAGAAAACGAAGGTTAACATTTTATGGCCATATTAAACTAATGAACTCAAATAGGCTTACAAAACAGATAATGGAATTCTACGAAAACAGAAGTAAAGCTCCAGTGGATACTATGAAGTGGATTGATGGAGTCAAAAATGACTTAAAACTGGCAGGAATTACTAAAGATGATATCCCAAACAGAGATATATTTAGAATTAAGGTGAATAAATGGCAATTTGACCAAGAGGACAAATCGAAGAAAAAAACTCGAACAACTTGGACAGATGATAGAAAACAAGCTCATAGCAAAAGAATGAAAGAAATTTGGGCTCACAGGAAACGCCTCTAAGTACTTTCCGTAGTCATACATAGGCTCATCCGCAATAAAAAAATATATATATATTTACGGTTTTAGCAATGTTATACATTTTCCGGCACCAATGATTTGTCTTCAATTTCGCTTTATAATTTTCCTCCATTCGTCTCTATTATAACGCATTTCTTCCTCTATTTCCCAGTTCTTCAAAGTTTCTCTAATCCCTTAGATCCACGTGAGATTTGGTCGTCCTTTCCTTCTCGTTCCTGATGGTGTCCATTCCATTATTTTCTTCGGTAATCTTTTATCCTCCATTCACATAATATGCCCGTACCATTTTAGTAGCTTTTCTTGGACTATTTAACTCATGCCCCAAATGGGACTCAATGGCCAATCATGTTTCAATGATTTCTGATTTACAACCAATCAGAGACGTGCTTCACGAAATATTTATCAGTGTTATAATTACCATATTAAAGAAGGCTCCTCCTTTTTAATATTCTGAACAGGTCTGACCATTATTTTGCAGTGACAGAGCCTGTGAGAAATACGGCTACCAGATTGTATATATAGTGCATGTATGTCAACACATGCCGCATGCGGGAGTTAATATAAAAACATTTGTAGCAATTGATTATACCATCAAAAAAAAAAAAAAGAAACCACTGTTTGCACTTTCTTAGATGTATTTTTTCCCAGGTAACAATCCAGAAAAATATAATTGTCATATTTACATCATACGACAACAGAAATGAATTAGTATACAGTTTGATGTGTTTCATTTTTTCTCCACTAGAGAGCATTCTTACAATATTGCGTTCCTTTGGCAATAAATAGTATGATCTGGTTGCAGTGATAAACAAAAGAAGCAGATGAAGCGTACCTATCGCTTCTCATTTTGTTTTCAAACATCGCCGTTTACATAAATATATAAATATTTTAAAATAACTATATTTAAATAATGATTTGTGAGTAAACAGCTCAATTTTATTCGTTAAATAGTCCAAACAAATGCCACTCTTGATTTCCAAATTCTCTACATAAATTCACTCCTCACTTCGTGAGTCGTGAATTTATCGATAATTTGGAAATCACTCGTGGCATTACTTATGACAAATTCTAAAGCTGAGTTTTGTACATTCATGTTCTCTTTTATAACTTTATTTCTAATGTTCTGTCTCCTTGATATTCTAGCAGATCTTCTCCAATAGTCAATTTCTGCTACCATTAATTTTCTTTTCATCTGATAATTTATAGTCCAATCCTCTAAACCATAAGTCATAATACTTTTAACATAATAATATAATAATAATAATAATAATAATATAATAATAATAATAATAATAAATAATAATAATACAATTACAATAAGGATAGGCCTTCTGGTCTACTCCGCTTCTGGTGAGCTTCAGATTTGCCAATTTATCAATTAGCCTAATATATTTGATAACGAACAAATATTGGTAAAAGTAATGTTTCTAAGAAGAAAACGTAAAAACCATAAAAAGCACCCCACGCTTTTGATGGTAAAATTATTTTTTTTGTAGATAACTCAGTTTTATTCTATATGTGTTGGAGATGATTTTTTTATTGACCACATTAAATCATCCCAACCGAGTTGGAAATTAAAATTATTTTTCATTTTTTAGTTAGGTTTTTTAATAAATCGTGTTGTTTTAGTTTTTAAAACTGTTATTTATTTTTTATTTTTTAGTTTGGTTTTCTAACAAAGTGTGTTGTTTAAGATTTTTAACTATTATTTATTTTTTAATTTATAGTTTAATTGATTGTCATAAACCGAAATCCCATGAAAATTTAATTGCTTACGATATTTTTAGTGTCTAGGCACGAATATAATTATATGTTTTTTTTTTTAAATTATCTAACATTATTATACTATTTTTGAATATTTTAATATAGATGAACAGTTACAGTTAATCGTATCCTTCTCATATTTTTGGATAAATTACAATGTGGTAAGTTTACAAAATTGTCATTAGTAATTTACAGAATAAGATAAAAATGTAAAGATCTTTAAATTCGATACTATTGTAGTATGAGCTAAAAGTAATACTCTTCTAAAAAAAAACTCCCAGCCGGATTTGAACCAGCGACCTATGGATTACTAAAATTATATACCACTACATAACTGATGATGGAACACCAAATCAACTGATCCAAACAATTTCTAATCTGTATAAAAATAACATCATAGCAGTACAAATAGGAACAGAATTGTCAGATTGGAAACATATAAATTGCGGAGTCAGACAAGGATGCCCTCTATCACCACTTCTATTTAATGTATACATTAATGCTATCATCAGACACTGGAGATTGACAGTTCATGGTAATATTCCTCTCTCAAGACACACAATTTTAGACACACTCTTATATGCAGATGATCAGGCTCTTTTCGGCAATAATGAAGATGAATTACAATATTCCACTCATCATCTTAATACAATAGCCCAACGATTTAACATGAAATATCAACAACAAAATCTAAAGTTATGGCCTTTCAAGGGAAATTCCCAGTAAGAAGTAAAATTTGTATTCAGAATTCAATATTAGAGCAAGTTAATTAATTTAAATACTTAGGATATAATCTAACTTATAATGAGGAATGTGATATATCCTTTAAAATACAAAACTATAATAAAGCTTTAAGAATTATCAACCAAGTTTTTAAACCATCAAAAGTGCAGAGACACACAAGAATGAAAATCTATAAAGTTCTCGCTAGACCCATAATCTGTTATGGCAGTGAAGCTTGGACCATCAAATCTCAGGATGACCGTCACATTACAGCCACGGAGATGAAATTTCTGCCACGAACTGCAGGTCATAGCCTTCTAGACCACCAAATAAATTCAACAATAGCCAGAGAGTTAAACATCGTACCTATATCTGAATACCTCCAAGAATATAGAAACAATTGGCTAGCCCATATTCAGCGCATGGATCGTCATAGAATACCAAAACAAATTCTTCACTACATTCCTCGAGGCAGAAGATCTGTGGGTCGACCTTTTCGGAGATGGTGGGAGACCGTAACGGGCCACTGGGCCTAATACTTGGAAGGCAGATGGTGATGATGTACACACTACAGTCCACGCTCGACCAACTGAGCTAATTTCTTACAACGATGCACTAAAAAGTCAATAAATCCGCAACCTGTTACACCGGTCTTTATTTTTTTGATGTCCTAATGATCCTGGCCAGGATCTTAGAAAACATTTATGAAATTATTGTATTGTCATTGGTCCTTTACAAGTATACAAAGTTTCAAGTCGATCCAATGTTTTTAAGTGGGTGAAAATCGTGTTAAAAGATTCCGTTGCATAGACAGATAGAGGTCAAGCTAATATAAAGCGTGTAAAAAAGTACATATAACGTAGGAACTGCTTAAACTCCGTAGCGTAGTGGTTAAGGCACTGAGCTACAAGCCGGAGGGTCGAGGGTTCAAGTCCCGTTGGGGTCAGGATTTTTAAACTGACCCAAACCCTCTGGCGGCACTATGGCCCTGGGGTCGACTCAGCCTCTAACGGAAATGAGTACCAGACGCTTGTTCTGGGGGTAAAGGCGGCCGTCACGCAGGGCTGACAACCCGGCTGACATAAAGTGCCCATTGTCTAGAAGAAGTGGAGCCTTAACCTCCTACTGCCCCAAGGGCCTCCGGGTCTGTTGTGGGATCACTTTACTTTTACTGCTTAAACTAAGTGAGGTTCAGGAAGTCCAATTTATTGTCCGGTTTTACTGGTTGACGGAATATAACTTAAGTTTCATTATAATAAAATCGTATGCACTAAGTTTCATACACAGCAATGGCGAAAAATGACTTTGACTATAAGAAAAATAACAATACAGTGCTTTTTGCGGTCACGTAACAGTATTTATAAAACGGTCGCTGAATTAGGGAGATTAAAATTTGCTATATATAACGAACTGAGAATAACGAATACCTTTTACAATCATAGAAACATACATAAGTATACCTGGCATCGTCAGGACTCAAAATCAATCATTGATTATTTCATTGCAAATAATAAGATTTTTAAATTGTTTCTCGATGTCAGAGCCTACAGAGGATATGATATTGGTTCGGATCACTACCTAGTAGAAGCAAAAATAAGATTTCCACCAAGATGGTTAAAAAAGAACAAACAACAACAGAGCATATAACAATAGTACAAGGTAAAATTATTTTTTGATGACAGCATTAAATGGTTATATTCGAAAAGAATTCAGCAATATATGGCTACAACTCCAGAAAGTAATTATGTCGAAGAAGAATGGAAAAACATTAAAATGATAATTCAAAATGCAGCTAATGAAACTTTAGGAAAAGTAAATATACAACAAAAAAGAAGTAGAACTCTAATGCTACGGTTTATTATACAGCATGTCGCGCCCGACGTGACGCAAATTCGCGTTTCGCTCGGCGTGATGCTGGTTTCTCATGGAGCGCATACGCTACAGCGCATATGTTTATGGAATTGTCGCCAGATGGCACCACATATATGGAAAATCAAATGACCAACGTTCATAATAATAAATTTCCAAATGTGTTTACAAAAACTAATGTATACAAACCTGTCCCTGCATAACCTAATGAAATAAATTACTTACATACTATTTAGTAAACTGTAAACTAATCTGATGTACACTAAACTGACCCATCGGAAGCTAACAAAATGAAGTGATTGAACATTTATTTCTTAAAATATGGTTTGGAATTAAATGCAAATGTTGTCATTCACGCATATGTCCTGCCATCTGGTGGATTAAATTTTATGAGCGTTCACGTATGCCAACTTCAATTCTAATAAAGAACTTTGAAAATAAATTGAGAGGAAAAATCATAATTTGTATACATACATAAACATATTAAAATTCTTCATTAAAAAAGATTCAAGTGTCGTTGCAAAACGATTAAAATAGTTCGAAATATTAGTAAAGAAAGAAAAAGAACCTAGAGCAACAACATCATATGAATGTTGTATGGAAAATTATAGAATAAATTATTCTTTAGTTCTTAAATAAACATATGGTTGATGAATATACCAAATTTTAGAATACTTCAGATTTTCGCCTGAGCAGTTTTATCAGGTTTGAATTTAATAGAACACGAAATTTATGCACATCCATAATATCCCCGAGATACAATATTTACAGCTTTTATTTATCTCTTGACTAAGTTCAAGCCACAATAACTTTTTCTGTACATCTCTGTACTCCTTCGTGCTCATATTGTATAAAACATGTATAGAACTCGATGATTTGCAACAAAACTAACTTTCGTCGTTAAAATTGGAAAGTTATAAAACAAGTACTGTATTTGCGACATTTTGTTATAAAATCTTTGTTTTTAGCAATTACACCAATGAGTACGGGTAATATCTTCTATATTCTTTGTTAGCGCTGGCAAATTGCGTCCTGGATTCAAAAGATTACAAAACACGACGCGATATGTCAGCGCAAATTTTTTTGCGCCAGCAAGTTGCGTTCTAGGTAAACCACTTCCATTTAAATACATGGGGAGCAATTTTTGAGCTGGCGCGTTGCGTCGTAGATAAACCACAGCATAACTCCCTAACGCTGATCCAACCGGCGATAACCCAAAACAGTGATTGAAAAATCATAGACTAAGTAATATACTCTGTGGAGAAAATAGTAGTTAGTATCAAAATATTGTCTAACAGTGTTATAATATTGTGATTTGCATATTTAAATAAATACTTCAAAATTGTATAATAATGTTATAAAAATTGTTTGAAAAAGTTTAAAGCATTAAATAATGTTAGTAAATACAGAAGAAGAGCTATAGTTCACAACAATATAACTGAAAAATCAAGCGCTAGTAGAAGTGCTACTTGAGCCAAATCACCTTTTAATCTCCCCTTTGTGTGCAAGCGGGAATTTTTTTTTTCTCTCCACTCATGAATAATTTTAACTGTAGACTTTATTTAAGAAATAGACCTACTGAAATACTATTGATGAATAATTTATTCTCCAGCTTAATCTCAAAAGTCAATCTACAAATACTGGAATGAAATTGTAACACTCGATTAGTTATTAATATGAATAATTTAATTATTTATTAATCGTAACTCTGCCATGGCCGGTCCCAAGCCGGATGAGAAAGGAGGAGTAACAACCTCGTTAAAAAAACCAGGGTTCAGTTGGCTCCGACTGATAGTACTCTGTAAGGGCCCCTAGCCAGGGTTACGGTGAAGACCTCAACGGCAGAGTCGGCGCAGAAGGAGTCCTTCGTCACGGCGGATCTGGCGGAAGAGGCAACCCTTTCTCTAAGGGAAATAGAGAAACGCTGCCTTGCGGTGAAGAGGGATCTTCAAAGGCTATGGGAGGAAAACCCAGACAGAAATTTTCCTGGTCCTCCAGGTTGGGGGTTTATGCTGTGGGCCAGCTCCCCACACATTAGAAAAAAAAATGCTAAAAGACCAAATCAATCAAAGCCGGACAGAGGGCTAAGCATCGAAGATGCCCAAGACCGTAGGCTTTGGAGGTTTGGCACGGGAAGACGGCAGCAGCTGTAAAAACTCGAAGATAGATAGATAGATTTACTAATTGTAGACTCACGTGAAATATGTTGCTTCGTACATTATCCAGAAATCCTCTGAAATGTTGTTTTTGAAGTGGGAAACATTTGTTATGTCGGATGTACCGTGATGTATTTGTACGCCATAACCTACTCTGTAACGCATTTCTCCGTCCTTAAGTAATGATTAAAGAGCGGAATTTGTTCACAATGCGGAAGAATTACTTGTACTGGTATTGACTGTACTATAACGATTCTGAGGGGTCGGATCGGGTGTATCAAATGTCTGTATACCTATCGGATGACCCTTTAGTAATGTAAACATTAAAAAGCAATGCAAAGTGACTGAAGGCTATCAGCTCTTCATCAAAACAAAACCACGTGACCTCGCTTTTCATCAGTTATGGACACCGATGTACGATGTAGAAATAAGTACGCGAAAAAGTAACTCCCTTCATTAAATTAAAAATGTCGTCTGAATACATTTGTTATTCTTCGTGAATGAATACAATAATAATAATAATAAAATAATAATAATAATAATAATAATAATAATAATAAATATTTTATGCATTGCAGAGACTTTTGATGTCCCAACTCCTTTCAAAAAACGTTAAGCTGAAAATATATAAAACTATTATTCTACCAGTTATATTATATGGGTGCGAAACATGGACTCTTACTTTAAGGGAGGAAAGGAGATTACGAGTATTTGAGAATAAAGTTCTCAGGAAATTTTTTGGACCAAAGAGAGATGAACAGACAGGTGAATGGAGAAGACTTCATAACAATGAACTACATGGTCTTTATAGAAAACCAGATATAATAAGAACAGCTAAGTCTCGTAGACTGCGATGGGCAGGACATGTTGCGCGTATGGGGAATGAAAGACTTGCATGGAAGTTTCTTGTAGGAAAGCCAGAAGGAAAACGCCCAGTTGGTAGACAAGAATGAGGTGGGAGAGCAACATTAACTATGATTTGAAGGAAGTAGATTATACAGGGAATGATTGGAAAGCATTGGCTCATGATAGGGAGTATGGAGAGCTTATGTCCGCGCGGCCATGAACCTACGGGTTCGATAGTGCCAGTGAGTAAGTAAGTAAGTATATTTTTTTTGTAAGCCCATGTTTCCCTTAACAGAGATATAGGCGCGCTCCCCCTGCACGGAAGAATTTGAACCACACTAATTTAGTTACACTTGTTTTCGTATAGATGTAATTTGAGTGGTCCGTGGTCAGCGTTCCGCCTCATACTGACATCTAGGGAACCAAGGTAGTACTAGGACGGGAAAATTCGGTAAATTTTGCTTAGAGGCATTTTTATTCAGGCTTAAGGATCTTTTACCAGCCTGAAAATCTTCAGACTAGTAACCCACGGCTTAAAGTCCCTTCCGGAGGACTTGCTCCTTGGATTTTTCCATCCTAAAAAAATCCATCGACCCCGGCCGGGTTTGAACTCGCGATTCTCGTGACCAGAGGCAAGCAGCATAACCACTAGTCCACCGCGGCCACAATGATAACAATAATATATAAAATATATAAAACTGTTATTCTACCAGTTATATTATATGGGTGCGAAACATGGACTCTTACTTTAAGGGAGAAAAGGAGATTACAAGTATTTGAGAATAAAGTACTTAGGAAGATTTTTGGACCAAAGAGAGATGAACAGACAAGACAGATGAAGACTACATAAAAATGAACTACATGGTCTTTATAGGAAGCCAGATATAATAAGAACAGTTAAGTCTCGTAGACTGCGATGGACAAGACATGTTGCACGTATGGGGAATGAAAGACGCGCATGGAAGCTTCTTGTAGGAAAGCCAGAGGAAAAACGTCCAGTTGGTAGACCAAGAATGAGGTGGGAGAATAACATTAACTGTGATTTGAGGGAAGTAGATTATACAGGGAATGATTGGAAAGCATTAGCTCAGGATAGGGATATATGGAGAGCTTTTGTCCGTGCGGCCATGAACCTACGGGTTCGATAGTGCCAGTAAGTAAGTAAGTAAGTAAGTAATAATAATAATAATAATAATAATAATAATAATAATAATAATAATAATCAGCATCAAGGATTAGACCTGCTGGTCTGTTCCGATCTCATGTTAGAATTGATCTATCCATCTTTTACTGGGTCTTCCAACATCTCTTTGTCCTAGTAATATAATAATAATAATAATAATAATAATAATAATAATAATAATAATAATAGTAATAATAATAATCAATCATCATCAAGGATTAGACCTGCTGGTCTGTTCCGATCTCATGTTAGAATTGGTCTATCCATCTTTTACTGGGTCTTCCAACATATCTTTGTCCTAGTAATATAATAATAATGATAATAATAATAATAATAATAATAATAATAATAGTAATAATAATAATAATAATAATCATAATCATCATCAAGGATTAGACCTGCTGGTCTGTTCCGATCTCATGTTAGAATTGGTCTATCCATCTTTTACTGGGTCTTCCAACACCTCTTCGTCCTAGTAATATAATAATAATAATAATAATAATAATAATAATAATAATAATAATAATAATAATAATAATAATAATAATATTCAAAACATAGAAAATGTTCTAAATAATAAGTAATGAATAATTATAAACTTAACATAGTTTATTACATATGAATGATGCATTTGAGTGATGCTTCAGTCGATTCTGATGCAACAAATGGCTTAGTTAACTTAGTTTAACTTCTCACCTTATAGGTACTTTTACGTGCCACACTCCCCGGGCCTTACAGTGGCACGACCTGTCGGGAGAGGGATTTTAAAACTATGGATCACAAACATACTTTTTTTGACTACACAAGGATATGGTGGGCCTCCCCGAATGAGTGATGAGCTCAATGTGAGAGCCTTCTCCGACACAGCACAACATGAAGAGGAAATACACCATTCAACACAACGTTCGTACTAAACTCGGCGAATATGAATATGAGATGGCACCGTTTCGGCCTTAAAGTTTCCTGACATGTATCTTACAGATGAGTAAAACCCCCGAAGAAAGACATCATCGAGGAAATTTGTCTCGACCGGATATCGAACCCGGGCCCGCTGCATACGAGGTAGCCACGCTAGCCCGGCAAAAATATAGTAATCCATCCATAGTAATTCTGCCCGAAGGCAGGTCCTTCACTGCAATCATAGCATTTTCATGCTATGCTTGCAGCTTTACTAGGGAATTGTGTAGGTGTGATAGCTTCCCGTTGCTTTCCACACCGGTGAAGGATGATGATGATAATGGTAAGGATGATAATGATAAGGATGATGGCCATATGATTTCGGGGACCGTTTGGGTCTTAAAGTTTTCCTGACATTTGTCTTACAGGTGAGGAAAACCCCGATAAAAACCTCACCCAGAAAACTGCCCCGACCGGGGATCGAACCCGGGCCACTGTGTGACAAGGCAGCACGCTACCTCGAGACCACAGCGGTGGACAATATAGTAATAATAATAATAATAATAATAATAATAATAATAATAATAATAATAATAATAACAATAATAATGTTTTCTTTATAATGCTATTTTATTTTCCTTCTCCACTCGTCTCTATCCATCCACTCCATGCCCTCCAGTCTTCTTGTTCTTATTCCACTTCTTATTTCTTGCATCCACGAGTTTCGAGGTCTTCCTTTCCTTCTTCTTCCAGGTGGACACCATTCCAATGTTTTTTTCTTGGCTAACCTTTCTTCTTGCATTCGTCGTACAAACCCATACCAATTTAATTGCTTATATCCTATATAATCTACTATATAATAATGATAATAATAATAATAATAATAATAATAATAATAATAATAATAATAATAATAATAATAATAATAATAATAATAATAATGTCTGCAAATCGAATTCCTTCTAATAGAAAAGAGATAGAAGAATTCTGAATAGGTTTGATTGTCTTGTTTACTGGGATATTCGCCAAAATGAACAAGGAAGTTGTGATACATAACATGAATAAATTGTACGTAAATCGTATTACATGCTTATAATGAACTTTTTTTCTGTCACAAGAATAAAAATATGAGATTTTATAAGTATTTTTCATCCTGAATTTAAATATAATTTCAGTTTTTTTCCTATCAGGTAAGAGTTTTCTGTGATATTCATTTACATTTTTTTATAATTTTTAATAAAATCCATCTAACTCTAACTCATTCTTACTTACCTAGAAAGTGGTAGATAGTGATTTTCGGGCACATTTTGCATCTACTTGGTCCGACAGTAGTCAGCCAGCATATTAGAACTCCAGTTGCCTTGGTATCTCTTTTCCATTGTGGAAATTCGCTGATGAAAACGCTCACCGTGCTCATCAGATACAACTTGAATAAAATTGCTGTCATATGAGGTAAAGGTTCCTATGACAGGTCAAAGAGAAAGCTAAAATACATTTTAAAAAGTAGCTGTCACAAAAAAAAAAAAACTGTGCCTGATGGAAAAATTCTGACTACATATCTGAATTCAGTATGAAAAAAATGCACTAGATTCACTGATCAGATATCTTGTGAACAAAACCTTGTCGACCAGTGTTATTATTTAACTTTAAGCTGTAAAAAAATAGTTCCCTCTCTAACACTCGAAATATATTAAATAATGAATTCTAAAACTTTGTATGCATATTAGGATCTGTTTCATTGTAGATCGGATACCATTATATGTATCATGTAACGTTTTATCAACTATTTATTTATGTTTATAAATAAATCAAAAAAATTTATATTCCATGTCATGAAACAAAATGACTTTACCCAGGCTATAATGGCTTCTTCAGAGAATGACTTACAAAGAGCATTTTTTAAATTAAATGATATTGCACAGACTACAACCTACAAATTACTTCAACAAAAACTAAAGTAATGGCCCAGTGTGGCAAAGAAATGGAAATAACAAAAATAGTACTAAATGACAAAACGCTATAACAAGTAAACAAATTTAAATTATCTAGGTGTATCTTTGGGTTGTAATAGGGAAAAGACATAAATAATAAATTACAAATATTTCAATATTTATGTGGCACTCTTAATGAACACTGGGAAAGAAAGTAACAAAAAAAACACATTTAAAATTTTATAAAGTATTGACTGTACCTGCAATATTGTATGGCTCAGAAGTATGGACTCTGAATAATCAGTCAATTAAAAGAATAGAAGCAGCAGAAATGAAATATTTACGATTTGTGGCACGATATACTTTAATGGATAAAAACGGATTGAAGATACCCGTAAAGAACTACAAATATTCAGTTTGACAGATAAATAGAAGAGTACAGGAGAAAATGGTATGAACATGTCTGCAGAATGTACCAACAGATTGCCTAGGAAAAGTCTGAACTATCAACCAAGAAGAGGAAAAGGAGATCGGGGACGCCCACGAAAGAGATGGATCACAGCAGCTATAATACTTGGAGCCGGAATGAACCAAAAAGGTTTAATCCTTGCAAAGAAGAAGAAGATAATTTTTAGAATATTTATTCATTACTTAATAAAAAATTGGGTTTCAAATATAAATCATTAATACATGATTGGGTTTTTAATTTCCACACAAACTTTGCAAATTGACAAAAATTTAAGCTGTAAGATCTCTTCGATGCCATTTTAAAGGAAATTCTAATATACATTGTCACATAGATGTATGTGAAGTCAGTAGCGGCTCTTGTTGTACGTAATTGATTCTATAATATGTTCGGTTTCTTTGTATCATGTATGGATCATGACTGGTTAAATTTTTTCTCGCTCTGCAAACAATTCGTAATTGCTGTGATTGCTTTTACAATGATGTTACATAACTGTGGTACGTGCTGTTTTTTATATTTCTAATTTAGATGCCACAACTGAACAAATCGTGAAAACTTAATGAAAACCTACTGAAATCTGTCTCTCGCTTTTTCGTAAAAATTTAAATCGTTTTGCTCATCTAACAAAACAAATTATAACTTTCCATATCAATTTTGGGCTCAGATAAAATCCCCTAAATTTGAAGACCAAACAAAATTATTAGCATTACTTTGTACTAAAAATATCAATTAATCACAAAAATGAAATTTTATTTATCATAATTCAACTTCAGTGCTGAAATGATTAGAAATATTAGGCCAAGCAGATAAATGTGCACAGTTTAAGCTTGGAATTTGACCTCTCGACAAAAGTTTAATCCCTCTTTGTGCTAGTTTCGTGTAGAGGTACACAAACGCAGACAGATTTACCATGTAATGAATGTTTTCCACACGTGCTTTGACCTATATACTCTCTGTGGTACTCAAAATTATCTTCAGTGGGAAGAGAAAGAAGTAGATCTAAATGAATACGGTATAGAATAACATGTACAGTAGAAGTGCTATTGGATGGTTCCTTTTTGGGAGTACATACCTCATAATTTAAAAGCGGGGGCGGTAGGAAATTAATATTATGTAAAATGAGTGCAAAAATCTAAATATATTATGGCAAAGAGATGAAACGAGTTAGATTTCAGGTACACCAGAGAGATTTCTCAGATCGGATCGTATGAAATTTCATAGGGGCGAGAAGAGCTTGAAGAGAAAGCATTAAAATGTTGGATTTAATAAGAAAACAGAGAGAGAGAGAAATTGGAATTCATGAAAAAAATTATATTATTAATAAGAACTTCAATATGGTAATTTCTGCGCGCTTGCGTGAGTGCGTGCGTGTATGTGTGTCTGCATGTGCACGCGTGCGTGTATGTGTGTCTGCATGTGTATATGTGCGAGTATGTGTGTCTGTGTGTCTGTCTGTGTGTGTGTGCGTGCGTGTATGCGTGCGTGCGTGTATGCGTGTGTGTGTGTGTGCAGGTATGCGTGTGTGTTGCTGACGGACACAATCTCTGGTTTTACGTCGGGGAATTCATAGCCTCACGACCACGGCCAACAAGCCAGAAAAATGTCTACAAATCATACTATCAACTCCGACCTAAACGTTTTATCCTTGCTAAGAAGAAGAAGAAGATAATTTTTAGAATATTTATTCATTACTTAATCAATAATACCTGATTGGGTTTTTGATTTCCACACATACTCGACAAATTGACAAAAAAATTAAGCTGTAAGATCTCTTCGATGTCATTTTAAAGTCAATTTAATGCAGGTTGTATAAGCGATATTAAAATAGGTCATATATTCCCTGAAGAATTCAAAATAAAAAAAGGATTAAGACAAGATTGTTCTGTGGCACCTACTCTTATACAATGTAGGCCCTATATAGGTAAAACACTAAAAGAAAGGAGATGAAAGATGGAAATATGGGAATTCCAATTGAAAATTATTACCTCTCATTGTTATTTGCGGATGATCATTTGATAGTAACGGGAGATGAAAGGATTCGATGTATGTGGTGAAAAAACTAAAACAAGAGTATATAAAATGGGTCTTGATATCAATATAGACTAATCATAATATTTAGTTGTTGAAGAAAAATGCAGTAATTCAGACTTAGTAAAGAAATAATAAAGGTATGTAACAGATTTAATATTTGGGAGTATCTTTGGTAACATTGCAGATAATAAAAACTATATCTAATACATAAAAATGAATGTTAGTTAGTTAGTTTGTTTGTTCGTACTTTATGCGCGGCCATATCGTTAATCCGATTGTGATGGGGCTTTCTGCAAAATGTTCAGGAGATTCCCGGGATGAACATAGGTTATAAGAGAGTTGTGATACTCAACTCCTACAGCCTTAAATATCGCCCTTTGTAGTTCAAAACGTGAAAAAAAGAAGCTCTTTGGACGCTTAAATGGCTTACGCTGCCTAAACCATAACAAATACACAAAATTAATGTACACAGAATTGAATATCTCAAACAGCTCTACAAAACAGTCCGCGACAGCATATGTTATCTCTTATGGATAACTCACAATAACCATTTTTGTCATTCATTGATGCAAGAAGATCGAGACAAGTACGTAGATTCCTGTGCAAGCATGGCGGGTATTCTTTTACGGATAACTCAAATAAGGAATTTTGTCTTTTAGCTCATGTATGCCAAGAAGATTGAGATAAGTAGATTCCCGGGCAACACCGGATAATCAGCACGGAGAATCTTAAAATAATTACGATGTACATTTATAATTATTTTTCATTTACTTATTCAACTAATCATAAGAAGTACATTAATTTTCGTCTTTCAGCTCATTTACGCCAAGAAGATCGAGATAGTAGATTCCCGAGCACAACGGGTAATCAGCACGGGAAATCTTAAAATAATTATGATATAATTGTATAATTATTTTTTATTTTACTCATTCAACTAATCATAAGAAATACATTAACTTTCGTCTTTCAGCTCATTTATGCCAAGAAATCGGGATGAGTAGATTTCCGGACAACGCCGGGTAAACAGCACGGAGTATCTAAAAATAATTACGACATAATTTTTTTCCATTTACTTATTTAACTAAACATAAAACATACTAATTTTCGTATTTCAGGTCATTTACGTCAAGAAGATCGGGATAAGTAGATTCCCAGGCAACGCCGGGTAATCAGCAAAGAATAACTAAAAAATATAAATGTATTATTATTTTTTCTTTTACTTATTCATTTAAACATAAAACGCATTAATTTTAATTTATTTAGGCGTAGCAACGCACGCCGGGTATTAGCTAGTAAGTTATAAAATCAACGAGGGAAGCGGACAGAAGATATTTACATCATATTTTATGTAATGGTCATATAGCAATGCAAATAAAAGCTTATTTACAAAATAATTTTTGAAAGCATATTACATATGGCTCTGCGGTATTGGCCATGGAGATGGATTTCTGGAGAAGACGGAAGCTGCAACATATACATACCCTAACCAAGTGATCTCACAAATAATTAAAATTGAAACATATGAGACATAGAGGCTCTAGAAAGAACGGAAGAAGACGATTGCGAAGAAGCATATGGAAGTAGACTCCTTCAGGCAAACGGAATAAAGGAATGCGTAGGAAGTGCTGGAATGATTGTTTATTCAGGTGTGCAAAACAGAGATAGGCTATACGATGTAATGGACCGTGAAGATTGGAAGAAGTAATAACCTGAATGTAGTTATAGAAGTAATTAAAATTCTAATGTTAATAATTATGTAGAATACAATCCCGGTAAGATAGACCAATTGTGTAACAACTATGGTATACGGTAACCATAAGACTTCAGGCGTAACAAGGAGAATTGCGTCTGTACATACTTTTATATTCAAAGAACAAAAATAAAGATGACTTTAATAGGAATTTGGAATTTATTGCCTTTTTTTCAAAATAAAGGAAATACATTTACATTGCACACGGGCCTGCTTGGCCGTACGTGCATTATTTTTCCACGAATAAAAAATAAAAATTAACATAAGAATATATAAACAAATACGTACATGGTTACACACCTACATAAATAAGAACACAAAGCAATGGATATATATATATAATATATATATATATTGGAATGATAAGAAAAATAAATGCCTGGACGGGATTCGAACCCGGATCTCTGAGTCTGTACCTCAGTGTGATATCCATTACACTACCAGGCGAATCCAATTCAAACACTTATTTTTTCTTATATATGTATTATACTCTCCATTATTACTAGATGTCGCGAGAACTATTTTTAAAAATATTCTCTTTAATTTGCTTACTTGATATAGTCAGCTGCTAGATGGCGGTGAAGACCGAGTTCTCGCGACATCTAGTAATAATGGAGAGTATAATACATATATAAGAAAAATACTTACTTACTCTTACTTACTCACTGGCACTATCGAACCCGTAGGTTCATGGCCGCACGGACATAAGCTCTCCATACATCCCTATCCTGAGCTAATGTTTTCCAATCATTCCCTGTATAATCTACTTCCCTCAAATCATAGTTAATGTTGTTCTCCCACCTCATTCTTGGTCTACCAACTGGGCGTTTTCCTTCTGGCTTTCCTACAAGAAGTTTCCATGCACGTCTTTCATTCCCCATACGTGCAACATGTCCTGCCCATCGCAGTCTACGGGACTTAACTGTTCTTATTATATCTGGCTTCCTATAAAGACCATGTAGTTCATTGTTATGTAGTCTTCTCCATTCACCTGTCTGTTCATCTCTCTTTGGTCCAAAAATTTTCCTAAGAACTTTATTCTCAAATACTCGTAATCTCCTTTCCTCCCTTAAAGTAAGAGTCCATGTTTCGCACCCATATAATATAACTGGTAGAACAATAGTTTTATATATTTTCAGCTTAACGTTTTTTGAAAGGAGTTGGGACATCAAAAGTCTCTGCAATGCATAATAGCATGCATTTCCAGAATTGAGCCTATGTTTAATTTCTTTGTGCATCTCATTCCTATTTGTGATTATTGTTCCTAGGTATTTGAATTCAGCCAATTCCTCAAAATTTCCCTCATTTGTCATTAGCTGTCCATTTCCATTATATAATGTATTTCTACGTGTGACCATATATTTAGTTTTACTGATATTTACTTCTAGTCCTAATTTCTTAGTGTTACTCAATAGTGTGTGCGTGTTGGCCTTTAGTATCTCCTCGCTATCGGCCAGTAGTACTACATCATCAGCATAAACTAACAGCTTATTAATACCATTGAGTTGTAAGCCTTCCTCATTCTCTAAAGATTTAATGGCATGCTCTAGTACAAAATTAAATAGTAGAGGAGATAGTGCATCTCCTTGCTTTAACCCATTCTGGATTTCAAAAGTGTCTGAAAACTGTTTGCCTACACGCACCCTACTCGTTGAGCCATTTAGACACATTCGAATAAGTCTAACTAACTTTTTAGGAATTCCAAACTCCAGCAGGATACTATATAACTTCTCCCTCTTAATTGAATCATATGCTTTTTTGAAGTCTACATATAGTTGATGTACAGTACCATTATATTCCCATTTCTTTTCTAAAATCTGTCTTATACTAAAAATCTGATCTGTTGTAGACCTGTTTCTTCTAAATGCACATTGATGATCTCCTAGAACGTCATCAATATAGGGAGTAAGTCTGCTTACTAATATATTTGTTAGAATTTTGTACGAAGTTGAAAGTAATGAGATGCCCCTATAGTTGTTGCAATCAGTTTTATCTCCTTTCTTATAAATTGGTACGATAATTGATTCCTTCCATTCGTCTGGAAGAGCTTCTTTTTCCCAAATCATACTAAGCAACCAGCGTATCTTGTCTATCAATTTTTCTCCCCCTGATTTTATCAGTTCTGCTGGGATCTCATCTGAACCTGATGCTTTATACATCTTCAATTTTTCAATTGCCATTTCAACCTCTAATGCACTTGGCTCTGCGACTAGCATTTCTGCTGTCTGTAACTTATCCTCCTCAATGTCCTGTTCTGTATGTACATTTAATAGCTGATTAAAATAACTTTTCCATCTATTTAATATACTCTTGGAATCTGCAATCATATCCCCATTTTCATTCCGAATTATGTTTGTTCTAGCCTGAAACCCTTTCTTCTCTATACTAATTCCCTGATATAATTCTCTAATGTTCCTATTTTTTGCATTCATTTCAAGATCATTAATCTTCTCTCTCAAATATTCCCTCTTTTTACTCTTTAGTAACTTGGTGGTTTCCCGTCTAACACTACCCAATTGCTCTAAATTTACCTCATTTGGCTCGTGTAACCATTTCATTTTTGCTAGCTTTCTTTTCTTTACAATGTCAGCACATTCCTCATCAAACCATTTCTTGTTTTGCCTCTCTTTTAAACAACCAATGCTTTCTGATGCTGACAATTTAATAGTATCTCTTATAGCCTCCCATTCTTTATTTATATCAGTTTCTTCTTCGTTTGCCACATTGTCATCTGAAGATTCCAGTACTTCAAATCTATTAGCAATTTTGATTTGGTATTCTTGCCGCATTTCATCATTTTTCAAGTTTTTTAATTCATATTTTACAGAATCATCTTTAGCGTTTGTTCCTCTCATAAGCGATAGCCGTTGTCTGATTTTCACCCTGACCAGATGATGATCTGAATTGCAGTCTGTCCCTCTAACTGATCTAACATCAATGATGCTACTGTGCCAGCGTTTATCCACTAATACATGATCTATCTGGTTCCGAGTTTCTCCATCTGGGGACGTCCAGGTGTATTTATGAATATCCTTATGCTGAAATGTTGTGCTCTTAACAATGAGATTCTTTGATGTGGCAAATGTGGCTAATCTAACTCCGTTGTCGTTACTATCTTCATGAAGACTGAATTTGCCTATTGTTGGTTTGAATATATCTTCCCGCCCCACTTTTGCATTAAAATCTCCTAAGACAATTTTCATATGATATCGTGAAAGGCTATCAAATAAGCATTCTAATTCTTCATAGAACTCATCCTTGATCTTGTCATCTTTATCTTCTGTGGGGGCATGTACATTTACAATTATAAAATCATGTCGTTTACCCTTTAGAATTATGTATGATATCCTATCACTAACAAACTTAATATCTCGGATAGCGGATAGGATCCTCCTTCTGACTAAAAAACCCGTTCCAAATGCAGGTCTTTCTGCACCCCCATAGTATAATGAAAAGCTTCCTGATTCCTGACTACCTTCTCCTGGCCACCTAACTTCCTGTAAAGCGACTATATCCAAGGGTGATTTATCCAATTCCCGCGTTAATATCTCTAGTGCCCCGCTATTGTATAAAGTCCTAACATTCCATGTTCCTAGGAACATGTCCCTGTGTTTGAGCCTTTGGCATGGGTTCCCTGAAGTAGTCCCCGCCCGGAGAACCGAATGGGGGACTATTTGACCTCCGGAAAATTTTACCCCAGTAGAACCCATGTCCGCATTTTCTGACGGTTGTATTTTTACGGTGAAAGATCGTCACTCCTTCGACCAAGGTACTTATTTCGTCTGGCTTATCACCTTCGACCAGTCCGGCATGGGTAACCCTATCGGCAGCAATGCTACCGCCGGCATAGCTCTCAGGATCATTTAAGCACACAAGCCACTCCACCACGACAAGGTAAAGATACCATGGAGGGTATATAAGAAAAATAAGTGTTTGAATTGGATTTGCCTGGTAGTGTAATGGATATCACACTGAGGTACAGACTCAGAGATCCGGGTTCGAATCCCGTCCAGGCATTTATTTTTCTTATCATTCCATATTAAGCTTGCATTGCTCAATGTTAAACATTTAATTATAACATATATATATATATATATATATATATATATATATATATATATATATATATATACATATATGTAACAGTATCTTGCGATGCAAGGTTGGGAAGTGGTTTTTACAGAAGCGAGGTTTTCAATTTCTAAGATTCTGTAAAACACTTCACATATGTGCGTTGTACATCATTTTTTGTGCGATGGTGTTGTCAAAATAATAAATAATAGTAAAATTATAACATATTTGCTGGAAATATTTGCGTTCATTATAAACAATGACTAACGTTAACAGTGTGGGCAATGTTTATTAGTTGGAACTACAGGAGGCCTGACACCAATCAGTGATAAAATGGAAACAAGTGCGTATTTATTGTTTTATATAGTTTCAAATAAAGTTTAGTTCATTTAAAATGCTTTGTTTCGTATAATGTATATTAACACTACCTCTTGGGTACTTTTTGTATATACATTGTACGTAGTATAGGCTACATAGAGGGTAGTGGTTTTACTTCCCACACGTGGTTTGTAATATGTAATATTACAATATAGTTATTTTATTGCAGTAGCCTATGGTTATTTAGGTTGACAACCTCGAAATGTAGGAAGTCGAACTTTCAATCATGGTCGCCATTGCTGTAAGTATGACAAAACGCACTATCGCGCAAAAACATTATGTCTACACTACATACACTATAATACACATCTACCCTCATACATGAAAACACCATGTGTGTAGATATAAAAAAGTATCATTTTGTTTATTGATCATTTTAAAAAAATGCTACAAAACAAATTAAAAAAGAGGGGGAAAAAAACATATATATCCACACACACAAACATACACACGCTCGCGCGCTCATACCTTTCCCCCACTTAGTTGGTTCACTGACACTATCGAACCCGTAGGTTCCCCGCGCGGACATTAGCTACCCACACATCCCTATCCTGAGCCAATGTTTTCCAATCACCCCCTGTATAATCTACTTCCCTGAAATCATAGTTAATGTTATTCGCCTACCTCATTCTTGGTCTACCAACTGGTATTTTCCCTCTGGTTTTCCTACAAGAAGCTTCCATGCACGTCTTACATTCCCCATTCGTACCACATGTCCTGCCCTCGCAGTCTACGAGACTTATCTGTTCTTATTATATCTGGCTTATTATAAACACCATGCAATTCATTGTTATGCAGTCCTCTCCGTTCACCTGTCTGTTCGTCTCTCTTTGGTCCAAAAAATTTCCTAAGAACTTTATTCTCAAAAACTCGTAATCTCATTTCCTCCCTTAAAGTAAGAGTACATGTTTCACATCCATATAATATAACTGGTAGAATAATAGTTTTATATATTTTCAGTTTAACGTTTTTTGAAAGGAGTTGGGACAACAAAAGTCTCTGCAATGCATAATAGCATGCATTTCCAGAATTGAGCCTATGTTTAATTCCCCCCCCCCTATACAGACATCAAATGCACTATCAATCTATTCAACTTAATAAAATTACTTATTATATAATTGAAGATCGAAAACAAAGACCATATTGAGATTCTTATTATTCATAATACATATATCCTCATTAATCTCCAATTTTGCTATACCTCAATTTCCTTACTGTGCCCAAAATTTGCATGTTTTCACTTCACTCTCAATCCGTCCTAAAAGATCCCAGCACGCCACTCTCCCACGGTCCGTGTAAATACTACATTATATTTGAATTTACGTTATCAACAATGAACACAAGAGCTGTGCTCCAGCGGCCCTTAAAGAGGAGCTTAGCCTCTGTTACCTAACCGCTTAAGGAATACTAACAAAAAAAATAGACTTGAAAATTTATACAAGTCCATGACGCAGTAATTAAGTAATTTCACATCAGATCGAATTTATTGTCTGATTTGGGTGGTTTACGAAACATGTTTATTATTTTTTAAATTAAATTGTTTGTATGCAGTTAAGTTGCAGAAAAAAAAAACATGCATGGCGGCCGCTAGAGTCATTTTTACTTTATCGCTTTCATGTAAACCGTCGCTCCTAATTATTGGATTTCAGTGATTTCCGAAAATAATTTTGTCGTTTCATTTCAATGACTAATACCAAGTTATGCTGCGAAAAATCGAAAATTACGGCCGCTAAAGGGATTTTTATACGTTCGCTTCATGATAAACCCCCCACTCCTAATTTCCTGATTTTGCTGGTTAATGAGCTAAACCTTTCTTTTTAAATTAATTCCTATATGCTGAGTTTCGTTCCCAAAAAATAAAGAAATGTGCTCACTAGAGCTTTCACACACACACACACGCGCGCGCGTTATGTATTTTAAATAAAATAAATTCTCATAAACTTAAAAATAAACTAAATTTGCTTCTTATGATCACTGTTAGGAATTAACAGACTGGATCACCAAAGGAACACTATTATCTTGGATTATCAAGTTTAGATGAATATATAGAAAGATACCAACAAGAAGGAAAAATCATCTGAGAAGATTGCAAAAGACATCCAAAATTGGCATTCCAATATACTCCAACTAGAAATAATAATAATAATAATAATAATAATAATAATAATAATAAGAATAATACTAATAATAATAATAATACTAATAATAATAATAATACTAATAATAATAATAATAATAATAATAATAATAATAATAATAATAATAATGCTTTATTTTAGCTGGCAGAGTTAAGGCCATAAGGCCTTCTCTTCCACTCAACCAGCGAATAGTAGAATTATACAAAAATTACATACATATTACAATTTTAAGATATTATTAAAATACAGATATTATTAAAATACAATGATGATGTGATCTAATACTAGCTAATACTAACAAAAACATAGAATATAATAAAATTAAAATGATATAAAATAAAGTAAGTAGCTTCCTACATGATTATTAATGGAATGCTCTATATAGTTGTTATGCAGTTAATGTTTTCATTGTGTCGAACTTAAGATATCAGTTAATTTGGATTTAAATAATGATAGCGATTGACAGTCCCTGACATGACTGGGAAGTGAGTTCCATGCTTTAGTCATAGATATTGTGTAAGATTCAGAGTATAGACATGTCCTGTGCTGTGGTATCAAAAGTAAAGAAGAGTCTTGTGATCTTGTTCCTAAATTGTGATGAGCCGATAAATTTTGAAAACGTGTTGTTAAATAAGTTGGTAAATATGTGTGCAGAATTTGGAATAGTAAGGTATGTGAATGTAAAGTTCTTCTGTCATTTAGGCGTAGCCATGATAAGGCCTGAAATGAAGGAGACACGTGGTCATAACGACGGAGATGGAATGCACGCATTATGAGCACGCTGTAGTCTGTCAGATAGATCAGTTGTCAGATTAGTCAGTAATATGTCGCAGTAGTCGAAGTGTGGCATTATAAGAGTCTGTACAAGTATTTGTTTTAATTTTGTAGGAAGGAAGTTTTTAAAACTATTTAGGGAGTGAAGAATTGAGAACACTTTCTTGCAGGTATTATTCACCTGTATTTTCCAGTCTAGGTGTTGGTCCATGTAGATACCCAGATTTTTTACTACTGAGCTGTAGGGGATGTTTTTGTCATTTAGGAGAATGGTAGGGATATTTTCACAATTTATAATGCTTTGGATTCGCCGATGTCCTATAATTATGCACTCTGTCTTGTCAGCGGGACCAAGGAAGACCAAAACATCGGTGGAAAGATCACCACCATCTTCGTTAAGTTTACCGTCACAGGCCACATGACCTGAATTTGTTCCTGATGATGATATCTAGGCCCTATATATATTGCATGAAAAGAAAAATTAACTCCTGAACCGGGATTTGAACCTTAAAACCTTAAAATTGCGGCCGCTAGAAATATTTTTAAATTTTCGTTTCACATCAACTCCTACACTTAATGGTCCGATTTTGCTGGTTAACAAACCCGGCATTATGTTCTTTAATTAATTGATATATGCCGAGTTTGGTTCCGAAAAAATAATACGGCTTTTAAAACGTTAACGGACACACACACATATTTATTTATTTATTTTTTTTTATATTCATTTATATATATATATATATATATATATATATACTTACTTACTTACTTACTTACTTACTCACTGGCACTATCGAACTCGTAGGTTCATAGACGCGTGGACTTAAGCTCTCCATACATCCCTATCCTGAGCTAATATTTTCCAATCATTCCCTGTATAATCTACTTCCCTCAAAGCATTGTTAATGTTGTTCTCCCACCTCATTCTTGGTCTACCAACTGAGCGTTTTCCCTCTGGCTTTCCTACAAGAAGCTTCCATGCAAGTCTTTCATTCGCCATACGTGCAACATGTCCTGCCCATCGCAATCTACGAGACTTAACTGTTTTTATTATATCTGGCTTCCTATAAAGACCATGTAGTTCACTGTTATGTAGTCTTCTTCATTCACCTGTCTGTTCATCTCTCTTTGGTCCAAAAATTTTCCTAAGTTCTTTATTCTCAAATACTCGTAATCTCCTTTCCTCCCTTAAAGTAAGAGTCCATGTTTCGCACCCATATAATATAACTGGTAGAATAATAGTTTTATATATTTTCAGTTTAACTTTTTTTGAAAGGAGTTGGGACATCAAGAGTCTCTGCAATGCATAATAACACGCATTTCCAGAATTGAGCCTATGTTTAATTTCTTTGTGCATCTCATTCCTATTTGTGATTATTATTCCTAGGTATTTGAATTCAGCCACTTCCTCAAAATTTCCCTCATTTGTTATTAGCTGCCCATTTCCATTATATAATGTATTTCTACGTGTGACCATATATTTAGATTAATTGATATTTACTTCCAGTCCTAATTTCTTTATATATATATATATATATATATATATATTTATTTATTTATTTATTTACTAGCTAAACCCGGCGTGCGCTGCTACTCATAAATAAATGCTAATATGTTTTTACCACCAGCCGTGCACTGTCCGGGAATCTGCTTATCCCGATCTTCTTGGCATCAATGAAAGACAAAAATGGTTATTGTGAGTTATCCGTAAAAGATAAACATATGCTGCCGCGGAATTTTTTGTAGAGATTTTTGAGATGTTTAATTCTGTGTACATTAATTGGTGTATTTGTTATGGTTTAGACATCGAAAGCATTTAAACGTCAAAATAGGGACTTTATTTCACGTTTTTCACTACAAAGGGTGATTTTTAGGGGTGAAGGGGTAGAGTATTACAACTCCCTTACAGCCTATGTTCATCCCCGGAATCTTCTGAACATTTTTAAAAAATTCCCATCTCAATCGGATGAACAGTATGGCAGAGCACGCTTGCCCGGGAATCGACATATCCCGATCTTCTTGGCATCAATGAAAAACAAAAATGGTTATTGTGAGTTATCCGTAAAAGATAAACATATGCTGTCGGGGACTTTTTTGTAGAGTTTTTTGAGATATTCAATTCTGTGTACATTAATTTGGTGTATTTGTTATGGTTTAGGCAGCGTAAGACTTTTAAGCGTCAAAATAGGGACTTCATTTCACATTTTTCACTACAAAGGGTGATTTTAGGGGTGAAGGGGTTGAATATCACAACTCTCTTATAGCCTATGTTCATCCCGGGAATCTTCTGAATATTTTGCAAAAAAACCATTAAAATCGGATCAACGGTATGGCCGCGCATAGAATACGAACAAACAAACAAACCAACAAACAAACAAACATTGATCTTTATATACGTATAAGATACGTATATACATATATTTTTGCCACGTTTCGTTTTCAGTGTCTACTCGGTAGAATCGGTGAAGACTTTATTTTTCAAAAATGGTTTCATGGTAACAACCTCAATAGCTTAATTCTTTTAGAATTCGGTGAGAAGAAAAGTTTTAAATGTTTAGTGCGACCTATGGACGCTCTCATTCTGAAGTTACTGGATCGTGGAATGCGTGTAGCTCTTTTCTTGTAAATAAATATATTTTGAAGTGATGCAATGTTACCTCAATAACGCAGGTCACAATACTAGGCTATGAAAATAAGATAGTAGTTTGCAGGCGCGCTATGTTGGGCGGAAACCCGGAAAAACCTTAAAAGGCATGCTGTGTCAATAAGACTGGAGCAAAAACGCGTTGCTGGGGAGACGCTGATGCAACCCTAACAAACATAACGTCAGATGTTGTTCTGACGTGGACTTGACCCTTCACCCTAGGCAAAACACTATTGTTACGTAGTTCATGATAATCCATGTCTGTGTGTTTGTTTATGTTTCAAGTCCTTATTGATTTTATGTTGAAATAATATTTTAGTAGTACGTACTGTTCTATATACCATTCTGTAGGGCAGCTTTTCTGATTCAGCGAGATATTTCTTGCAAATACTTACTCACTGGCACTATCGAACCCGTAGGTTCATGGCCGCGCTGAAATAAGCTCTCCATACATTCCTATCCTGAGCTAATGCTTTCCAATCATCCCCTGTATAATCTACTTCCCTCAAATCATAGTTAATGTTATTCTCCCACCTCATTCTTGGTCTACCAACTGGGCGTTTTCCCTCTGGCTTTCCTACAAGAAGCTTCCATGCACGTCTTTCATTCCCCATACGCGCAACATGTCCTGCCCATCGCAGTCTACGAGACTTAACTGTTATTGTTATATCTGGCTTCCTATAAAGACCATGTAGTTCATTTTTATGTAGTCTTCACCTGTCTGTTCATCTCTCTTTGGTCCAAAAATCTTCCTAAGAACTTTATTCTCAAAAACTCGAAATCTCATTTCCTCCCTTAAAGTTAGAGTCCATGTTTCGCACCCATATAATATAACTGGTAGAATAATAGTTTTATATATTTTCAGTTTAACGTTTTTTGAAAGGAGTTGGGACATCAAAAGTCTCTGTAATGCATAATAGCACGCATTTCCAGAGTTGAGCCTATGTTTAATTTCTTTGTGCATCTCATTCCTGTTTGTGATTATTGTTTCTAGGCATTTGAATTCAGCCACTTCCTCAAAATTTCCCTCATTAGCTGTCCATATGTCTTGCAAATATTTAGATAAATCTATGACATACAGAATTGGCAAATTGCTTTAACTGAATATTTGAAAAGTGACGATATTTTATTAGAAATGGCTACTTTACTTTTTGTAGACGATCAGGTTGTGATATCTAAGACAGATAACAGGCAATTTACAAATTAAGTGAAATACGTGAAACATACAACTTGAAAATATCTACTCTAAAAACAAAAGTTTTAACTTTTCGAGGGTACGAGCCACTAAGAGTAAAAATTCAATTAGAGAATAAAATAATAGAACAAGTGAGCGATTTTAATTACCTTGGATACAATGTATCATATTAGAAAAAGTGAAGACATTGAAAACAAAACAAATAAATGCAATTATATGTGTGGCACCATAAAACGAAGTCTCAAAGGAACTAGAAAGGAGACACTTTCAAAACTGTATAAAACAATGGCTTGATGTCCGAACTCCTTTCAAAAAACGTTAAGCTGAAAATATATAAAACTATTATTCTACCAGTTATATTATATGGGTGCGAAACATGGACTCTTACTTTAAGGGAGGAAAGGAGATTACGAGTATTTGAGAATAAAGTTCTTGGGAAAATATTTGGACCAAAGAGAGATGAACAGACAGGTGAATGGAGAAGACTTCACAACAATGAACTACATGGTCTTGATAGGAAGCCAGATATAATAAGAACAGTTAAGTCTCGTAGATTGCGATGGGCAGACATGTTGCACGTATGGGGAAATAAAGACTTGCATGGAAGCTTCTTGTAGGAAAGCCAGTGGGAAATGCCCAGTTGGTAGACCAAGAATGAGGTGGGAGAATAACATTAACTATGATTTGAGGGAAGTAGATTATACAGGGAATGATTGGAAAGCATTAGCTCAGGATAGGGATGTATGGAGAGCTTATGTCCGCGCGGCCATGAACCTACGGGTTATATAGTGCCAGTGAGTAAGTAAGTATAAAACAATGGCGGTGCCAACACTACTATATGGATCGGAACACTGGGTCTTAACCAAAAAGGAATGAAGAATAGAAACGTCAGAAATAAGGTTTCTGAGGAGATCGAAAACGAAATGAAAATATAGGAAGTGAACTAAATATATTCAAACAATTAGATAGAATTACACATTACAGAGATGAATGGATGGACCACATCAATAGAATGGATAACAATATAATTCAAAAACAGATTCTTCATTACAAACCACTAGGACGAAGAAATGTTGGAAGACCCAGTAAAAGATGGACAGACCAATTCTAGCAGGAGATCTGAACAGACCTTTAAGAACTAATCCATGATGCTGATGATGAAATCAATGGATCTCCTGTATCTTCTTATGGGGAGCATAGGACATTCAGAAAGTTTTTTTTCCATCGATTCCTATTTCTTGCCTAGTTCTTTACTTTAATTCCATATGTTTTCTTCTTGAGTAAACATTTCGGTGGCAAAATAAGAATAGGTCTTGCGTCGTAGCCGAACGATTTATCATAGTTTGGTGCAGAGTTACAGGACTTGCGCTGGTTCAAGTCCCCACGGGGAAGAATTTTTCTCATGGAATTTAGGTCAATTAGGGACTGGTGTCCATCCAGAATTATGAGGACTTTAGGTAGCTGCAATAAATAGCGGGATATGTTGATATTATAATGAAATTGTGAAAAGAAAAATTAATGTCTGAATCAGGAATCGAACCCTGGACCTCTAGTTTTCCGTACTACAGTGTAGCCCACTACACCATTCTAGACTTGGCACAAATATTAACAATTCTTTCCACATATACAAATCTATAATTCTCGTTTCGTCCGCTGCCAGGTAGAATGGTGTAGTGGGCTGCACTCTAGTGCGGAGAACCAGAGGTCCCCAGTTCGATTTCTGGTTCAGGCATTAATTTTTATTTTCACAATATCATCATAATATTATAAAATGATCCGTTATTGGAACTGTTTTAAAATAACAGTATGGGATATGTTGAGAAAACCAGGTATAACATGATGATCACATGTCACCCCTATTATTGTTACGTGATATCTATCTATGTGATTAACGTAAATGGATTTGAGGCAATCTGTCACATACTTACTTACTTACTCACTGGCACTATCGAACCCGTACGTTCATGGCCGCACGGACATAAGCTACGTTATTATTTCTTTACTAAGTCTGAATTACTAACTAAATATTATGGCTTGTCTATATTGATTTCAAGGCCCATTTTATATACTCTTGTTTCAGTTTTTTTTTTCACCATATACATCGAATCCTATTCATCTCCCGCTACTATCAAATGATCATCTGCAAATAACAATGAGAGGTAATCATTTCCACCTTTCTTCTCCTTTCTTTTAGTATTTTATCAACAGTAATCTAACAAGAGGTTGTGTTTTTTTCTGAAAAAAATCACGAGCTACAAACTCGCGAGTGATTTTGTCTAATGAAAAACCCAACCTCGCGTTGGATTTGGAGCGACTATTTAGCGAATCAACTTTATAAGATTCATGATGTGTTCCGTTGAGGTTTATTCAAAATTAATATAAAATTATAGAATATTCACGTGAAAGGTCCGTCTCCTCAACTTAATTATCATTTAACTGTAGCGCTTTCGGGACTTGTCCCATCATCGGCAGGATTCAACGACAAAATTAGCCAATGCACTAAAGAAAGCCGATAAAAACGTAAAAATAGCATACAGAACCAATAACAAATTAAACAACATAATAAACAATAACATTGAAGAAAATAACATTTTCAACAGCAAAGGATTTTATAAACTGACATGTAAGGACTGCAACAATTTTATATAGGAAGGACAAACAGGAGTTTTAACATCAGATTCAAAGAACATTTTCGAGACTTCGTTCACGCAGAAGGTAAATCAAGCTATGCAAAACACGTTATCCATGAAGGACATCGCATGTTAAATATTGAAAACCACCCTAACAGTGATGCACAGAGAAAATAATCCAGCGAAGATAAACGTACTCGAAGAGATGGAAATCATGAAAGCAGCTCACAACGACAGCCTGATAAACGAAAACGAACCAAGTACATGCAACCCCCTCTACCAGATCTTCAGTGAAACACCAGTTTTGAATCCTGCGATGATGGGACAAGTCCCGAAAGCGCTACAGTTAAATGATAATTAAGTTGAGGAGACGGACCTTTCAGGTGAATATTCTATAATTTTATATTAATATTTAGCGAATAATACAACTCAGAAGCTAAAAATAATTATAATGTTTAATATTTACCAACTGTGTGGTTATGTATTCCGATCTTACTTCCGGGAGATTTCTAAGCCGGCTGTATAGTTATAAATAGCATATCGTTACTGTTAAATCTATTTGGGCTTGGGAAAAATCAATAACAGATGATTGTATGAGAAAATAACTATTAACAATAATGCAGATTCATTATACAACATTTAATAATTTTTAGAGCAACAGAACTAACATTTCTTTTTGTAATTTTTTTAATTGTTTTCTTTTGGCATTTCTTGCTGTTCCATATCGATCGTACATTGTCCAAACGATATCCTTGTCAAATAATTGTCCAAACGATATCCTTGTCAAATAATTGTCCAAACGATATCCTTGTCAAATAATTGTCCAAACGATATCCTTGTCAAATAATTGTCCAAACGATATCCTTGTCAAATAATTGTCCAAACGATATCCTTGTCAAATAATTGTCCAAACGATATCCTTGTCAAATAATTGTCCAAACGATATCCTTGTCAAATATTGTCCAAACGATATCCTTGTCAAATAATTGTCCAAACGATATCCTTGTCAAATAATTGTCCAAACGATATCCTTGTCAAATAATTGTCCAAACGATATCCTTGTCAAATAATTGTCCAAACGATATCCTTGTCAAATAATTGTCCAAACGATATCCTTGTCAAATAATTGTCCAAACGATATCCTTGTCAAATAATTGTCCAAACGATATCCTTGTCAAATAATTGTCCAAACGATATCCTTGTCAAATAATTGTCCAAACGATATCCTTGTCAAATAATTGTCCAAACGATATCCTTGTCAAATAATTGTCCAACGATATCCTTGTCAAATAATTGTCCAAACGATATCCTTGTCAAATAATTGTCCAAACGATATCCTTGTCAAATAATTGTCCAAACGATATCCTTGTCAAATAATTGTCCAAAACGATATCCTTGTCCAAACGATATCCTTGTCAAATAATTGTCCAAACGATATCCTTGTCAAATAATTGTCCAAACGATATCCTTGTCAAATAATTGTCCAAACGATATCCTTGTCAAATAATTGTCCAAACGATATCCTTGTCAAATAATTGTCCAAACGATATCCTTGTCAAATAATTTAATTTGCAGATATATCTCTCACTGCTAACAGGAAGAGGCACGATTAACGGTCTATGAGTTACATAGTCATAAGTAATGCCACGAGTGATCTCCAAATTATCGATAAATTCACGACTCACGAAGTGAGGAGTGAATTTATCTAGAGAATTTGGAAATCAAGAGTGGAATTTGTTAGGACTATTTAACGAATAAAATTAAGCTGTATACTCACAAATCATTATTTAACTATAGTTATTTTAAAATATTTATATATATTTAAGAATTTTAGGGTTAATAAATTCTATCTTCAAGCCACAGTTAGTCCAAAAGCATTCAAGACTGAAAGTGTATAAAACACTGGCTCTTCCAACTCTTTTGTATGGTAGCGAAGTATGGACGTTGAAACAGAAGGATATACCGAGACTTAGATCTGCTGAAATGAGATATCTTCGGAGGACTGCAGGATACACACTACTAGATCACAAAAAAAATGAAGACATCTTAGAAGAATTACACATGGAATCTTTAGAAAACAAAATTTCTGATTATAAGTCAAGATGGATACAACATGTTCATCGAATGGAAGATCACAGAATACCCAAACTAATGTTAAGATATCAACCTGCAGGAAGAAGAAGACCAGGACGTCCACTCAAAAGACTTCTGGATGGTGTTTCTCTTGAGGCCGAAACAGGTCAACAAATGGCCTAAATTCGTGAATGTACTATGATGATGATGATGTTTAATGTAAACGCGATGTTTGAAAACAAATGAGAAACGATTGGTACGCTTCATTTGCTTCTTTTGTTCGATCACTGCAACCAGATCATATTATTATTTATTGCCAAAAGATCGCAATGTTGTAAGAATGCACCCTAGTGGAGAAATTTATAACCAACGATATAGGTATTAATTAATTTCTGATGTCCTATGATGTAAATTATATTTTTCTGCATCATTTCCTGGAAAATAATTCGTTTAAGAAAGTGCAAACAGCGTTTTCTTTCTTTCTTTTTTTTTGTGGTATAATCAATTGTTACAAATGTTTTTATATTATCTCTCGTATGCGCTACGTGTTGACATTCATGCACTATATATACAATCTGGTAGCCGTATTTCTTAGAGAGTCAGTCACTGTAAAATTATGCTATTATGACCTATTCAGAATGTTAAATAGGAGGTGCTTTCTTTATTATGATAAACTTTAGTTGGTAAATTTTAGGCGAAACACGACTGTGATTGGTTGTAAATAAAAAATCGTTGAAATTTGATTGATTGGTCATTGACTCCGATTTGGGGCATGAGTTAAATAGTCTATATAAATTTTAAAAGAGTAGGTGTCATATAACAATCTTGTCTTAAGACTTTTTTATACATATTTTGAATGCTTTAGAGTATATATTACATATTTTAATCTCGCTTATATACAACCTGCATTAAATTGACTTAGGCTTTCACGGCCGGAGTTCATATTTTGATTTGTAGACATTTTTTTCTGATTTGTTGGCCGTGGTAGTGAGCCTATGAATTCCCCGACATAAAACCAGAGATTGTGTCCATCAGCAACACACACACACACACACATACATACCCACGTACATTCTACAAAATATAGACCCAAATAAATCACCAAGAAAAAGCGGATTTACAAGTAGAATCTTACTTCAAGTTACGAATATTATACCGAGCTTTGTAACAAGGATTTACACCAATTGCCTCAGGAGAGGTAATTTTCCCCAACAGTGGAAGAAAGCAAGATTGATTCCTATCATAAAGCCAGGAAAAGAGTACCACCAGGAGGTTACTAAATTCCATCCAGTAAGCCTCCTAAACACAGAGGGAAAAGTGCTGGACAAATTGCTAACAAACAGAATTATGTATTATGTTAACTCAATAAAGACGTAATGTCCGACGAGCAGTTCGGTTTCACTCTTCAAACTAGCACTGTTATGACACTAAAGGAATATGTCGAGAAAAATCTAAAAGGAAACATGCATTTGGTGCTAGTAAGCTTAGATATCCAGGGCGGTTTTGACTCGGCCCTGTGACCGACGACATGAAAGCCCTGAGGGAATTTCAGTGTCCAAGGAACCTGTATAGGCTTGCAGACGATTTTTTAAACAAAGAATAACTACATTAGCAGTTAACAATGCTAAACTAGACAAAAATGTAATTAAAGGCTGCCCGCAAGGATCTTACTGCGGTCCGGGGTTGTGGAACAGTACAATCCCATACTAAGTTTACGTAGATTATACTGAACGTACCAAAGTAATAGCATTCGCCGACAACCGGATAGTCATAACTAAGGACAAATCAGTTCTCGAAGCTGAGAATTATGCAAACATCGAAATGAGAAAGATTACATCCTGGGCCCACAACAATAAATCCATATTCAACGAATTCAGGTCAAAAACTATGCTAATCCATCCATCCATAGTAATTCTGCCCGAGGGCAGGTCTTTCACTGCAATCATAGCATTTGCATGCCATGCTTTGCAGCTTTACTAGGGAATTGTAGGTGTGGTAGCTTCCCGTTGCTTTCCACACCGGTGAAGGATGATGATGGCCATATGATTTCGGGAACCGTTTGGGCCTTAAAGTTTCCTGACATTTGTCTTACAGGTGAGGAAAAACCCCAATAACCCAGAAAACTGACCCGACCGGGGATCGAACCCGGGCCCGCTGCGTGATAAAGCAGCACGCTACCTCGAGACCACAGCGGTGGACAATATTCTAATAACAAGAGGAAAACAAAGAGAAAACAAACTAATACACATCTTTCTAAATAATATGCAGTTAGAACAGGTCAACCACATTAAATATCTCGGCATAATAACACTGAGCAACAAAAGATAATTTTTTTTGTCTCAGAAAGAAAAAATGTGATTTTTTCTCCTGAATTCAAATATGATATCGGCTTTTCTCCATTACGCAAGGTTTCCAAGAGTATACATCACCGTACACAACAACGAGTAGCGGAAGCTCAACCTGCTGAAGATGGAAGATAACTTTCGAAAGCGCTCCAGTTAATTTTATATACAAGATTTTAACTAAGTTGAGGACGACGGCACCTACCAACAGGTACAATTTAATGTTTAACTTTCATCACATTATAAAACAGTACCTGATATCTCAGTCGTCCTCAAAATTTGCAGTGTTGTTTTATAGGAGGCCTTTCCATAACTTAAGTATCATCTTCTGCTTATCAAAATGCAGTGTTGTTTTATAGGAGGCCTTTCCATAACTTAAGTATCATCTTCTGCTTATCAAAATGCAGTGTTGTTTTATAGGAGGCCTTTCCATAACTTAAGTATCATCTTCTGCTTATCAAAATGCAGTGTTGTTTTATAGGAGGCCTTTCCATAACTTAAGTATCAGCTTCTGCTTATCAAAATGCAGTGTTGTTTTATAGGAGACCTTTCCATAACTTAAGTATCATCTTCTGCTTATCAAAATGCAGTGTTGTTTATAGGAGGCCTTTCCATAACTTAAGTATCATCTTCTGCTTATCAAAATGCAGTGTTGTTTTATAGGAGGCCTTTCCATAACTTAAGTATCAGCTTCTGCTTATCAAAATGCAGTGTTGTTTTATAGGAGACCTTTCCATAACTTAAGTATCATCTTCTGCTTATCAAAATGCAGTGTTGTTTTATAGGAGGCCTTTCCATAACTTAAGTATCATCTTCTGCTTATCAAAATGCAGTGTTGTTTTATAGGAGGCCTTTCCATAACTTAAGTATCATCTTCTGCTTATCAAAATGCAGTGTTGTTTTATAGGAGGCCTTTCCATAACTTAAGTATCATCTTCTGCTTATCAAAATGCAGTGTTGTTTTATAGGAGGCCTTTCCATAACTTAAGTATCATCTTCTGCTTATCAAAATGCAGTGTTGTTTTATAGGAGGCCTTTCCATAACTTAAGTATCAGCTTCTGCTTATCAAAATGCAGTGTTGTTTTATAGGAGACCTTTCCATAACTTAAGTATCATCTTCTGCTTATCAAAATGCAGTGTTGTTTTATAGGAGGCCTTTCCATAACTTAAGTATCATCTTCTGCTTATCAAAATGCAGTGTTGTTTTATAGGAGGCCTTTCCATAACTTAAGTATCATCTTCTGCTTATCAAAATGCAGTGTTGTTTTATAGGAGGCCTTTCCATAACTTAAGTATCATCTTCTGCTTATCAAAATGCAGTGTTGTTTTATAGGAGACCTTTCCATAACTTAAGTATCATCTTCTGCTTATCAAAATGAAAGCGAAGATGATACTTAAGTTATCGAAAGCCCTCCTATAAAACAACACTGCAAATTATTGAGGACGACTGAGATATCAGGTACTGTTTTATAATTCTAAAACTTTAACACAGTAACCTAACGGAGTTTCGTAATGTATTTTTAAAATCTTGATCGCTGCTTTAGACCATCGTTTCCCAACCCCTAGGGGGTTCACAAAATATTTCAAGGGGTTCCTAAAACTTTTCCGTAATGGCGGGTTTCGAGGCTAGGCCTATTATTGTTTCCTCCATTTCTGCGGCATTGTAATAATAATAATAATAATAATAATAATAATAATAATAATAATAATAATAATAATAATAATAATAATAATTAATAATAATAATAAGTAATAAATAATAATAAATGATAATAATAAATAATAATAATATTAATTGAATTCGCTATCCCTTCGAAGAGTCAACAATTTTAAAATCCACATTAAACGTAAATGAAAAAGAGCAGCTTCTCGAAATTTCCACTGATTTTCAGTTACAGAAAATTTATAAATCATTGTCATTAATTGTTTTTTCATTAAGTTTAAAGTAGTTCCCAGTGTTAGGGAATAAAGTCGTAACGGCATTATTACATTTTTTATCTACATATTTGTGCGAATACTCGTTTTCTTTATATTCCTATTTAAAAAATAAATACAGAAACAGACTTTGTGCTGAAAGTGGTTTGAGACTTTATTTAACTTGTGTGGTTCCTGACTTCAAAGCTCTGTGACATGGAAAGCAGACGCAACCTTCTCACTGAATTCCGAGGAAGAGATGAGTAATAACGACTATTTAACTCATGCCCCAAATAGGAGTCAATGACCAATCACGTTTCAATGATTTCTGTTTTACAGCCAATCACAGTCGTGTTTCATCAAATATTTATCAATATTAAATTTACTACATTAAAGAAAGCTCCTCCTTTTTAATATTCTGAACAGGTCTGACCATTATTTTGCAGTGACTTACTCTGTAAGAAATACGGCTACCAGATTGTATATATAATGCATGGATGTCAACACATAGCGCTTGCAGGAGTTAATATAAAAACATTTGTAGCAACTGATTATACCACAAAAAAAAAAAAGTAATTTTTCTTGGATGCGATGTATCTTCTTTATTATTTTATTTGAAATTAAGTTTTATTTCATTTTTATTTATTTGAGTTCGTGGAACTTTACCTCGTTATCGGAACCACTGTTTGCACTTTCTTAAATGTATTTTTTCCCAGGCAATAATCCAGAAAAATATAATTTACATCATACGACATCAGAAATGAATTAATATACAGTTTGATATATTTCATTTTTTCTCCACTAGAGAGCATTCTTACAATATTGCGTACCTTTGGCAATAAATAGTATGATCTGGTTGCAGTGATAAACAAAAGAAGCAGATGAAGCGTACCTATCGTTCCTCATTTGTTTTCAAACATCGCCGTTTACATTAAATATATAAATATTTTAAAATAACTATAGTTAAATATGATTTGTGAGTAAACAGCTTAATTTTATTCGTTAAATAGTCCTAACAAATGCCACTCTTGATTTCCAAATTCTCTAGATAAATTCACGACTCACGATAATTTGGAAATCACTCGTGGCATTACTTATGACTATTTGATGCCCCAAATTGGAATCAATGACCAATCACGGTTCAATAAATTTTGATTTAGAACCAATCATAGTCTTTTTTACCTCGATGTTATCAATTTAATTTTATCACTTTAAAATCAAGTTCCTCCTTTTTAACATTCTGAATAGGTCATAGCATTATTTTGCAGTGACTGACTCTCTAACAAATAAGTTGAATATAAGAATTTATATATTATCATCATCATAGTACATTCACGAATTTAGGCCATTTGTTGACCTGTTTCGGCCTCAAGAGAAACACCATCCAGAAGTCTTTTGAGTGGACGTCCTGGTCTTCTTCTTCCTGCGGGTTGATATCTTAACATTAGTTTGGGTATTCTGTGATCTTCCATTCGATGAACATGCTGTATCCATCTTGACTTATAATCAGAAATTTGTTTTCTAAAGATTCCATGTGTAATTCTTCTAAGATGTCTTCATTTTTTTTGTGATCTAGTAGTGTGTATCCTGCAGTCCTCCGAAGATATCTCATTTCAGCAGATCTAAGTCTCTGTATATCCTTCTGTTTCAACGTCCATACTTCGCTACCATACAAAAGAGTTGGAAGAGCCAGTGTTTTATACACTTTCAGTCTTGAATGCTTTTGGACTAACTGTGGCTTGAAGATAGAATTTATTAACCCTAAAATCTTAAAAATTTAGATATTTTTGCATTTACATCCTTTTCTTCTTCATATGAGATATTGCATCCTAGATATGTAAAATTATTCACCTGCTCCAAAATTTTATTGTCCAGTACAATTTTCTTCTGACAGGATCTACACCTTGAAATGCCATAATTTTTGTTTTTCTGTAGATATCTTTAATCCATATTCTTCTGTAATTTGTTAAGTTCATACAGACCTTTCTGTAGATTATCTTCGGAATTTGCTATTATTATTTGGTCATCTGCAAACAATAGGGTGTTTAATTTTCTATTTTCTGATATTCTTATTCCAAATTTATATGTTTTGTTCCAGCAACATATTACTTCATTGATATAAATTGCAAAGAGTGTTGGGGATAGGGGGCAGCCTTGTCTCACACCACGATTTATAATTCCTTCTTCAGAAAATCTGTTATTTAATTTAATCTTTATGGTGTTGTCTTTGTAAATATTTTGTATGTTCTGCCGAAGTAAATTTGGTATATTTCTGTCTTCCAATATATTTAAGAGTTTTGATCTCTTGACTGTGTCGAATGCTTTTTCAAAATCTATGAAAGCAAAATGTGTTTCTAAGTTGAATTCTCTTCTTTTTTTCAAGCAATAGTTTAACAGAAAATGCTGAATCAATACAAGATCGTCCTTTCCTAAATCCATTTTGAGGGTTGTAAGGGGTAGTGACGTGTGTATAACCTCTCCTACCCAATTCTCATCCTCACCTTCTCGTGGTACAACCCGTTTTCACAAACGAGGCTCTGAGGACCGAGTCACGGCGGTATAACCGTTCCATCAGGTACTGAGTAAATGCGGTATCCTAATGTCTGTCCAGAGACTAAAAGGTAGCAGCCCTACCACTGGACTACTTAGCGTCGGGCCAGTAACCTGTCCTAAGGAACTTCAAAACTACTTTCAAGTCTCAACACGAAAAAAGCCAGAAGGAATTTATATATTAAGATGTAAGAATTCTAGAATGCATGTGGCTACCAGATTGTATATATAGTGCACGAATGTAACCAGATAGTGCTTGCGGGATATAATATAAAAATAATTTCTAGCAATTGGTTATACCACAAAAAAAAACACTGTTTGCACTTTCTTAAACGTATTATTTTCCAGGAATTTACATTCCAGAAAAATATAAATGATATATTTACATCATAGGATATCAAAAATTAATTAATATGTTAGTTATAAACAGTTTGATGTGTTTCATTTTTTCTGCACTAGAGTGATTCTTACAATATTGCCATCATTTGGCAATATATAATATGATCTTGTTGCAGTGATGAATAAATAAAACATAACAAACATTTCTCATTTGTTTTCAACATCGCCGTTTACATTAAATGTATAAATATTTTAAAATAACTATATTTAAATATTCCACCGCTGTGGTCTCGAGGTAGCGTGCTTACTTGTCACGCAGCGATCACGGGTTCGATCCCGGTAGGGACAGGCTCCTGGGTGAGGTTTTTTCGGGACTTTTCCTCGCCTGTAAGACAAATGTCAGGATGCTTAGGGCCCAACGGTCCCCGAAAATCATCCGGCCATCATCACCGTCTTCATTATCATCATCATCATCCTTCACCTGTGTGGAAAGCAACGGGAAGTTACCACACCTATAATTCCCTAGTAAAGCTGCAAAGCATAGCATGAAAATGCTATGATTGCAGTGAAAGACCTGCTCTCGGGCAGAATTACTATGGATGGATAGTTAAATAATGATTTGTGAGTAAACAGCTTAATTTTATTCGTTAAATAGTCCTAACAAATGGCACTCTTCCGATTTTCCGATTGAGGGTCTTTCCACTTTTCACGGTTGCCCTTTTACCAGCCGGCTGCTGGCTCTTCACATCCACATGTGTCAATCACAGAGGTAGATGATCAACAGCCAGCGTAGGGGTGACATGTGGTTAGCATGCCACTCTTGATTTCCAAATTCTCTAGATAAATTCACTCTTCACTTCGTGAGTCGTGAATTTATCGATAATTTGGAAATCACTCGTGGCATTACTTATGAAAACTTGTAGAGGTAGATGATCAACAGCCAGCGTAGGGGTGACATGTGGTTAGCATGCCACTCTTGATTTCCAAATTCTCTAGATAAATTCACTCTTCACTTCGTGAGTCGTGAATTTATCGATAATTTGGAAATCACTCGTGGCATTACTTATGAAAACTTGTAGAGGTAGATGATCAACAGCCAGCGTAGGGGTGACATGTGGTTAGCATGCCACTCTTGATTTCCAAATTCTCTAGATAAATTCACTCTTCACTTCGTGAGTCGTGAATTTATCGATAATTTGGAAATCACTCGTGGCATTACTTATGAAAACTTGTAGAGGTAGATGATCAACAGCCAGCGTAGGGGTGACATGTGGTTAGCATGCCACTCTTGATTTCCAAATTCTCTAGATAAATTCACTCTTCACTTCGTGAGTCGTGAATTTATCGATAATTTGGAAATCACTCGTGGCATTACTTATGAAAACTTGTAGAGGTAGATGATCAACAGCCAGCGTAGGGGTGACATGTGGTTAGCATGCCACTCTTGATTTCCAAATTCTCTAGATAAATTCACTCTTCACTTCGTGAGTCGTGAATTTATCGATAATTTGGAAATCACTCGTGGCATTACTTATGAAAACTTGTAGAGGTAGATGATCAACAGCCAGCGTAGGGGTGACATGTGGTTAGCATGCCACTCTTGATTTCCAAATTCTCTAGATAAATTCACTCTTCACTTCGTGAGTCGTGAATTTATCGATAATTTGGAAATCACTCGTGGCATTACTTATGAAAACTTGTAGAGGTAGATGATCAACAGCCAGCGTAGGGGTGACATGTGGTTAGCATGCCACTCTTGATTTCCAAATTCTCTAGATAAATTCACTCTTCACTTCGTGAGTCGTGAATTTATCGATAATTTGGAAATCACTCGTGGCATTACTTATGAAAACTTGTAGAGGTAGATGATCAACAGCCAGCGTAGGGGTGACATGTGGTTAGCATGCCACTCTTGATTTCCAAATTCTCTAGATAAATTCACTCTTCACTTCGTGAGTCGTGAATTTATCGATAATTTGGAAATCACTCGTGGCATTACTTATGAAAACTTGTAGAGGTAGATGATCAACAGCCAGCGTAGGGGTGACATGTGGTTAGCATGCCACTCTTGATTTCCAAATTCTCTAGATAAATTCACTCTTCACTTCGTGAGTCGTGAATTTATCGATAATTTGGAAATCACTCGTGGCATTACTTATGAAAACTTGTAGAGGTAGATGATCAACAGCCAGCGTAGGGGTGACATGTGGTTAGCATGCCACTCTTGATTTCCAAATTCTCTAGATAAATTCACTCTTCACTTCGTGAGTCGTGAATTTATCGATAATTTGGAAATCACTCGTGGCATTACTTATGAAAACTTGTAGAGGTAGATGATCAACAGCCAGCGTAGGGGTGACATGTGGTTAGCATGCCACTCTTGATTTCCAAATTCTCTAGATAAATTCACTCTTCACTTCGTGAGTCGTGAATTTATCGATAATTTGGAAATCACTCGTGGCATTACTTATGAAAACTTGTAGAGGTAGATGATCAACAGCCAGCGTAGGGGTGACATGTGGTTAGCATGCCACTCTTGATTTCCAAATTCTCTAGATAAATTCACTCTTCACTTCGTGAGTCGTGAATTTATCGATAATTTGGAAATCACTCGTAGCGTTACTTATGAAAACTTGTATTTATTATTGCAACTACGTCTACACGTTGTGTAACTTTTAAGCGTAACTTTAGGTTTTAACCGTTAAGGGTTAAGTTAATTTAAGGTTATTAAACTTTTGCTTGGAATTAAGTTTTATTGCGTATCTACTGTACGTATATTTACCCAACTCATATCGTTGTGGAAGGGGTTCGCGAGTCGAAAAAAGGTTGGGAACCGCTGCTTTAGAGAAACCACTATTTATACTCCTTGTCTAAATGTTTGATGATACTCGCATAGTTTAAAATGTTATACCATCTAACCTTTGACACTTCAGAATAACTTGATAAAATGTACATCTGAGCCTAGCTTTGAATCCAAAATCTCCAACTTTATGCGTTGGCGTTCTACCACTGAGCTACTTAGACACATCTCTCTGGAGCAAGCACAGATGTATCTCTTTTTACACGCTTTATATTAGCTTGACCTGTATCTATCTATCTATGTAACGGAATCTTTCAACGCGATTTTCACCCACTTAAAATCATTGGATCGACTTGAAACTTTGTATACTTGTAGAGGACCCGTGACAATACGATAACTTCATATTTTATTTCTAAAATCCTGGTAAGAATCATCAGAAAATAAAAAAAATGAAAACTGGTATAATAGGTTGCGGACTTGTCGACTTTTTAGTCAATCGTTGTAAGAGCTCAGTTGGTAGAGCAGTGAACTCTTAGTGGTATACAATTTCAGTAATCCGTAGGTCGCTTGTTTAAATCCGGGTGGGAGGATTTTTATAGAAGAGTATTACTTTTAGCTCATACTACAACAGTATCGAATTTAAAGATATTTACATTTTTATCTTATTCTGTAGAATATTAAAACTAAAAAATGAAAAATAATAATAGTTTTAAAAAACAAAAACAACACGCTTTATTAGAAAACCGAACTAAAAAACGAAAAATAATTTGAATTTTAACACGCGTTGGAGAAAATTAAAGTGGCCAACAAAAAATCATCTCCAACACATATAGAATAAAATTAGAGTTATCAACAAAAAGAAAATAATTTTACCATCAAAAGCGTGGGGTGCTTTTTATGATTTTTACATTTTCTTGTTAGAGAACTTACGTCTACCAATATGTGTTTATTATCAAATATATTAATTGATATAGAGCACCCCACACTTTTGATGGTAAAATTATTTTCTTTTTGTTGATAACTCTAGTTTTATTCTATATGTGTTGGAGATGATTTTTTTGTTGACCACTTTAATTTTATCCCAAGCGTGTTGGAAATTAAAATTATTTTTTTATTTTTTAGTTTTCTAATAAAGCGTGTTCTTTTAGTTTTTTAAAACTATTATTTATTTAATCCCCAGTCATCTTTAAGTAATTAAACTTTTTTTCACAAGATTTAATATGAATGCTTCTATGCGTGTGTATCATAAATTTTAACGTTGACAAGAAGTAATTTCCTCTCTACATAATATTGTAATATTTAAATATCCTGTTGTAGTTAATATTGTTAGCTTTTAAGGCGGCTTTTCAATACGCTTATTGCAAAATGAATCACAACAATTTTTTTTCTGGTACACATATTCCAAAATGAATCAATTCTTTTTTTTTTTTTTTAGTATACGTACTGCAAAATGAATACCAACAATGTTTTCAGTACGCGTACTGCAATAGTATATTACGATACAAATTTGGGAAGTGTTTTTACAGAAGCGGGGTTTATTAATTTCGGAGATTCTGTAAAACACTTCACAAACGTGCGTTGTACATTACTTTTTCGCGCGATGGTGTTTTCAAAATAATAAATAATAGTAACGTTGATGTCTGGTGTTGATTTGATGAACTTTGAGATCAGGTCCCGTTTATCAGGAATTTCAAAATTCATGGATTTAAATTCCCTCCATGGTATCTTTACCTTGTCATGGTGGAGTGGCTTGCGTGCTTAAATGATCCTGAGAGCTATGCCGGCGGTAACATTGCTGCCGATAGGGTTACCCATGCCGGACTGGTCGAAGGTGATAAGCCAGATGAAAAAAGTACCTTGGTTGAAAGAGTGACGATCTTTCACCGTAAAAATACAACTGTCAAGAAATGCGGACATGGGTTCAACTGGGGTAAAATTATCCGGAGGTCAAATAGTCCCCCATTCGGTTCTCCGGGCGGGGACTACTTCAGGGAACCCATGCCAAAGGCTCAAACACAGGACTACATGGTCTTTATAGGAAGCCAGATATAATAAGAACAGTCAAGTCTCGTAGACTGTGATGGGCAGGACATGTTGCACGTATGGGGAATGAAAGACTTGCATGGACGCTTCTTGTAGGAAAGCCAGAGGGAAAACGCCCAGTTGGTAGACCAAGAATGAGGTGGGAGAATAACATTAACTATGATTTGAGGGAAGTAGATTATACAGGGAATGATTGGAAAGGATTAGCTCAGGATAGGGATGTATGGAGAGCTTATGCCCGCGCGGCCATGAACCTACGGGTTCGATAGTGCCAGTGAGTAAGTAAGTAAGTAAAATAATATCATGTCTGTTGGAAATATTTGCGTTCATCATAAACTACTGACTAACGTTAACAGTGCGGGCAATGTTTATTAGTTGAGACTACAGAAGGCCATGACACCAATCAGTGATAAGATAGCGGCAAGCACGTATTTATTGTTTTACATTGTTTCAAATAAAGTTCAGTTCATTTAAAATGCAGTTATTTGTTTCGTATAATGTATATTAACACTACCTTTTGGATATATTTTTGTATAAAAATTGTATGTAGTATACATAAAGGGTAGCGGTTTTACTTCCCACATGTGGTTTGTAATATGTAATATTACAGTATAGTTATTTACGTTGTCAACCCCGAAATGTAGGGAGTTGAACTTTGAATCATGGTCGCCATTGCTGTAAGTACGACAGAACGCACTATCGCGCAAGAAAGATAGTTATTGAAACTTATATTTTCCATGATATATGTATGTACGCGGTGGACTAGTGGTTATGCTCTTTGCCTCTGGTCTCGAGGGTCGCGGGTTCAAACCCGGCCGGGGTCGATGGATTTTTAGGACGGAAAAATCCAAGGAGCAAGTCCTCCGGGAGGGACTATAAGCCGTGGGTCCCGAGTCTGAAGATTTTCAGGCTCGTAAAAAATCCTTAAGCCTGAATGAAAAGGCCTCTAAGCAAAATTTACCGAATTTTCCCGTCCTAGTACTACCTTGGTTTCCTAGATGTCAGTATGAGGCGGAACGCTGACCACGGACCACTCAAAATGACATCTATACGAAAACAAGTGTAACTAAATTAGTATGGTTAAAATTCTTCCCTGTAGGGGGAGAGCGCCTAAATCTCTGTAAAGGGAAAACATGGGCTTACAATACAAAAAAATACGTACGCCATACATCCCGCATAGGGACACGGGTGCTCCTTAACCAAGCTACTAGTAATTTAATTACACTTATTTGCCTATAGATGTCAACAAGTGATATGTGGTTAGCACATCATCTCAACGAGACGACATTTCTTCAATGGACGAAGGTCTGTTAAATTTTGCACAGAACCATTTTTATTCTGGCCTTCTGATTTTTTTAGGAACCTGAAAATCTACTGACTAGGGACCTACGACATAAAGTCCCTTTCTGAGGATTTGTACCTTGATTTCTGCATTCTAAAAATCCACCGACCTCGGCCGAGTTTGAACCCGCGACCCTCGGGACTAGAGGCTATGAACATAACCACTAGTCCACGGGCGTCACACACTTCCCCAGAGTCTGCTTATAATTAAAAGAAACTATTGTATATGGAACAAGATAATATAATCACTAGAGCTAGGAATTTCAGGTGCTGAACTTTTTTCTTTGTTACTACAATGCTCAGATTTGCTTGTCTTGCAAAGAAAACATTAAATAAATGCACCTAACTGTGTTTTAGTTGCACCTTTTTGCACCTTTTTTCAATGCTAGCACTTTTTTGCGCATTTTTTTTCAGTGCAAACACATTTTGTACTTTTTTGTTTCCTTTTCAGCATTTTCTTTCCAAAATAATGTGTGTATATACATAGCCTATATATATGGAATGCATTGCTCAATGTTAAACATTTAATTATAACATGTATATATATATATATATATATATATATATCCATAGTAATTCTGCACGAGGGCAGGTCTTTCACTGCAATCTTAGCATTTTCATTCTATGCTTTGCAGCTTTACTAGGGAATTGTAGGGGTGGTAGCTTCCCGTTGCTTTCCACACCGGTGAAGGATGATGATGATAATGATAAGGATGATTATGGCCATATGATTTCGGGGACCGTTTGGGCCTTACAGTTTTCCTGACATTTGTCTTACAGGTGAGGAAAAACCCCGATAAAAACTTCACCCAGAAAAACTGCCCCGACTGGAGATCGAACCCGGGCCCGCTGCGTGACAAGGCAGCACGCTACCTCCAGACCACAGCGGTGCACTATATATACACACACACACACACACACACACATATATATATATATATATATATATATATATATATATATATTACATTTCTTCAAATACGTTTTCAAGGGTTGGTAATGATGTGTGGTATCAGTCCACATCACATTACTTCCTCTTCATCCTGCTGATGATGGAAAATAACTTCAGAAAGGCCTCCAACTAATATTTTAAATAGATAATTTTAACAAAGTTGAGGACGACGGCACCTGCCAACAGGTACATTTTAATTGTTATCTTAAAACACTGAGATGTTAAAAAAATATATACTTTAACAATTTTCTGGACTGCGATTTCAGTAACATAATGTTCTGGGACTTTTCTTACGCAGACATTTTAATACATGAGGACATGGGTGTCGTTATTTATGTAATTGGTTTTGATACTCTTTAATGATTATTTACATGGGGAATTTGCACCTTTTACTTTTTTTAAATTGTACCTTTTTTTGCACATTTTTCTGCTAAATTAAAGCCAAAATTTTGAACATAAAATTCCTAGCTCTAATAATAACTGTTGAAAACTTAAAGAGTTATTGATAACTGCAACAGAAGTGAAGAGCTTGCAGAATTAAATATAAGTGCTTTCTGATAAGTACTTTCTAAAGTTGAATTATGGTAACACGCCTTAATTTAATGCGTGTTTGTATCAAAGTAGAGTGTTTTATAACGTGTGTGTATTCAATAAATAAATAATATGTGCTTACAACTAAATGGTATTGATAAGCTGTTAGTTTCTACTGATGATGGAGTACTATTGGGCGATAGCGAAGAGAGAGCGAAGGCCAACACGCACACACTATTGAGTAAAACTGAAAAATTGGGACTGGAAATAAATATCAATAAAACTAAATATATGGTCGCACAGAAATACATTATATAATGGAAATGGGCAGCTAATGACAAATGACGGAAATTTTGAGGAAGTGACTGAATTCAAATACCTAGGAACAATAATCACAAATAAATAGGAATGAGATGCACAAAGAAATTAAACATAGGCTCAATTCTGGAAATGCGTGCTATTAGGCTATGCATTACAGAGACTATTGACTTCCCAACTCCTTTAAAAAACGTTAAACTAAAAATATATAAAACTATTATTCTCCCAGTTATATTATATGGGTGCGAAACATGGACTCTTACTTTAAGGGAGGAAAGGAGATTACGAGTATTTGAGAATATAGTTCTTAGGAAAAAATTTGGACCAAAGAGAGATGAACAGATAGGTGAATGGAGAAGACTGCATAACAGTGAACTACATGGTCTTTATAGGAAACCAGATATGAGAACAGTTAAGTCTCGTAGACTGCGATGGACAGGACATGTGGCACGAATGGAGAATGAAAGACGTGCATGGAAGCTTCTGAAGCCCAGTTGGTAGACCAAGAATGAGGTGGGAGAATAACATTAACTATGACTTGAGGGAAGTAATTATACAGTAAATGATTAGAAAACATTAGCTCAGGATAGGGATGTATGGAGAGCTTATGTCCGCGCGGCCATAAACCTACGGGTTCGATAGTGCCAGTGTATTAATTAGTTATATTTTATTTTAATATTTTTTATATTTTTCAAACACAATTGTATACAAATTTTCAAAAATCCGCCCAATTTATTTATATTGCTTGTAAATGGGAGAAACATCAAAATAGAGCGCGTGATAGGCCCTATTATTATGTTGTGGATGATTGTTTTTTTATTATTATTAAGTGTTGATTTGTTACTTTTCTTGTTATGCCGTTATGACAAATCAAGGTCTTTATCTGTTACTGATAGAGTTATTTTATGGGCCTACACTTCATCTTCTTCATCATCATCATCATCATTGGCGTGACGGTCCTTTTAGTTTGCCCTTAGCCTCCCTCATAACAACCATCCATTTTCTTAGGTCAGTGGCGTTATTTCTCCAATTTGATATGCCAACCTTCTATAGATCCGCCTGTACATCGTCCATCCATCGTAACCTAGGTCTCCCAACTTTTCTCCTTCCATCCAGCTTATATCATCCTGGGAAAACGTGTCTCTTCCATTCTGCAAATATGGCCCAACCATACGATACGTCTAACTTTAATATGTATAACTATATCGTTATCTTTATATAGATCATATATCTCCTGGTTAGTTCTTATTCTCCAGGTACCCTTATCCTTAATTGGACCATATATTTTCCTTAAGATCTTTCTCTCCAGGTGGCAAGTCTAGTAGCAGTTCTTTCTGATATGGTCCAGGATTCACTGCCATACACTGCGACAGGTTTAATAATTGTTTTATATATTCTTAGTTTAATTTACTTCGATATATATCTAGGTCATATTAACCGCTGTGGTCTCGGGGTAGCGTGCTGCCTTTTCACGCAGCGGGCCCGGGTTCGATCCCCGGTCGGGACAGTTTTTCTGGGCGAGGTTTTTATCGGGGTTTTTCCTCACCTGTAAGACAAATGCCAGGAAAACTTTAAGGCCCAAACGGTCCCCGAAATCATATGGCCATCGCAATCATCACCATTCATATTCATCTTAGGTCAAGCTTAGGTTTAGGGTCTCTCCTGGCGCACCACTATCATCATCATTATCACCCATCATATCATCGGGGCAACGTAACCCCGCCTTCCAGGAGCCCCAACTTCAGAAGTGAGTTACAAGTACGCCATGCCAGGAGAGAAACCAGGAATGTCGAAAGACAAATCTGGGGCATTTGAAAAATAATAATAATAATAATAATAATAATAATAATAATAATAATAATTTCGTTCAGAGATCTTAAACGTCGGTTACCTGCTGCTGGTTTTTTTATTTCAATTAATATATCATTATTCCTGGATACCATGGATCCTAGGTAGCCTACTTAAAATTCTGCAATTCTTCATATGTCGCTACATTTAATATTCTGTTAGTTCCTCCCACATCTGGGTTTAAGTTTATGATTTTTTTTTCTAATGAAACCAAATTGTCTTTTATATTTCTGGCTTTCTCCCCTAGCATCGGCAGAATTGTAATCCATTTCTTAGGTTGGGGCACCTGGAAGGCAGAGTTACATCACCCCAGTGACATGATGGGTGATAAATGATAATGAAGCGCCAGCAGAGTTCTTAACCTAAACTTAACCTAAATTCCAGACAATGGGCAATCACAGGAATAATTCCCTTTAAGGAAAAAATCCTATGGTTTGACCGGATATCGAACCCGGGACATCATGAACAATAGACAACAACGCTGACCACTAGCCCATGAGGCTGATCATGTGAAATATTTAGTTTTTTTTTCAGTATTAATTTCTAGTCCTGCCAGTATTGCCTGATTTTCCATTTGAGTTAAAATACCATTTAAAGTGTGGGTCTACCCATAGCATATCTTAATTTACTAGAATGCGACAGGCCTACAGGGGCCGGATAGAAATCCATAGAGAGCCGTATATTGCCCGCAGGCCGTAGTTAAGGCGTCCCTGTTACAGAGCATATGAATCCTGTTCCTGCTGATCGATGACGTAAGAAATGAATCTGGTGTGCACTAAGGAATAACTTCTTCTTCTTCTTCCTTCAAAGTATTAGGCCAAGGCCTGTTACGATCCTATAGAAAATTTTCCCTCCAGCGTTTCATAGGACGGCCCAGTGGTCTTCGTCCTCTTGGTATATAATTATAAACAGCTTTGGGGATCCGATTTGAACTCATTCTTTCTAGATGGTGTTTCCAATTTAGTTGGTACTGATTAATATATTCCAAAATTGGCATAGTCTTCAATTCTTTTAAGATATCGGTGTTCCTTTTCCGATCCCATCTGGTGTAACCCGCTGTTCTGCGCATGAATCTCATTTCACAAGCCGTTATTCTGCTTTCATGTTGTCCTTTTAGTGTCCATGCTTCATTGTCATAGGTCAACACTGGTCTAGCCAAAGTGTTACAAAAACGTAATCTGGTGTTTTTTTGTACAAGGGATGGTTTCATAACTTGATTAATAATTCCCAAACTTTTATTATAACTAGTAACTTTTTCAGGGATACCCTTTTCATCCCAGATAGAGAGATAATATCCAAAGTATTTAAATTGATTAGATCTCTCTAAAATTTTATTCTGGAGACAGATTTTACTTTGTATGGGTCCTTCCTATGAAATGCCATAATTTTAGTTTTGTTAATTGATATTTCCATATTAAATTTGGCAGCTATTTTTTGAAAATTATAAATTGATCGTTGCAAATCATTTTCGGAAAATGCCAGAAGAGCTAAATCGTCTGCAAAAAGAATATCGACTACAAATGTACAAGTCTTAATTTTTAGTGACATGATCCTGTATTTATGTAATAAAAGAAAGACCTTGAGTGTGACCTCGCTCGTGTTATAACATACGACGCCATACTGTAGAAAAATCTTATCGTAATCTCAATGACAAGTTTCTTTCTCATCTTCAAAACATCAAGTGTCGAGGAATTTTCCCCTCGAATTACGGCGGGGAATGCCTATCGCCTACGATCGCCTACATATAATGCAGTTCAGATTTCACGGAATGTTATAGCGTATCCTGTATTGTATTCTACGTACACCGCTGTGATCTTGAGGTAGCGTGCTGCCTTAACACGTAGGGCCCGGGTTCGATCCCCGGTCGGGACAGTTTCCTGGGTGAGGATTTTATCGGGGGTTTTTCCTCACCTGTAAGACAAATATCAGTAAAACTAAATATATGGTCACACGTAGAAATTCAGTATATAATGGAAATGGACAGCTAATGACAAATGAGGGAAATTTTGAGGAAGTGGCTGAATTCAAATACCTAGGAACAATAATCACAAATAGGAATGAGATGCACAAAGAAATTAAACATAGGCTCAATTCTGGAAATGCGTGCTATTATGCATTGCAGAGACTTTTGATGTCCCAATTCCTTTCAAAAAACGTTAAGCTGAAAATATATAAAACTATTATTCTACCAGTTATATTATATGGGTGCGAAACATGGATTCTTACTTTAAGGGATGAAAGGAGATTACGAGTATTTGAGAATAAAGTTCTTAGGAAAATTTTTGCACCAAAGAGAGATGAACAGACAGGTGAATGGAGAAGACTACATAACAATGAACTACATGGTCTTTATAGGAAGCCAGATATAATAAAAACAGTTAAGTCTCGTAGACTGCGATGGGCAGGACATGTTGCGCGTATGGGGAATGAAAGAAGTGCATGGAAGCTTCTTATAGGAAAACCAGAGGGAAAACGCCCAGTTGGTAGACCAAGAATGAGGTAGGAGAACAACATTAACTATGATTTGAGGGAAGTAGATTATACAGGGAATGATTGGAAAGCATTAGCTCAGGATAGGGATGTATGGAGAGCTTATGTCCGCGCGGCCATGAACCTACGGGTTCGATAGTGCCAGTGAGTAAGTAAGTAAGACAAATGTCAGGAAACTTTAAGACCAAAATAGTCCCCGAAATCATATGGCCATCGAAATCATCATCACTCATATTCATCTTAGATTAAGCTTAGGATTAGGGACTCTCCTGGCGCACCGCTATCATCATCATCACCCATCATATCATCGGGGCAACGTAACCCCGCCTTCCAGTATCCCCAACCTCAGAAGTGGGTTACAATTATGCCAAAACCAGGAGAGAACATCAAGAAATATCCACAAGGACAATCTGGGGCATTAACCTCAGAAGTGGGTTACAATTATGCCAAAACCAGGAGAGAACATCAGAAATATCCACAAGGACAATCTGGGGCATTAACCTCAGAAGTGGGTTACAATTATGCCAAAACCAGGAGAGAACATCAGAAATATCCACAAGGACAATCTGGGGCATTAACCTCAGAAGTGGGTTACAATTATGCCAAAACCAGGAGAGAACATCAGAAATATCCACAAGGACAATCTGGGGCATTAACCTCAGAAGTGGGTTACAATTATGCCAAAACCAGGAGAGAACATCAGAAATATCCACAAGGACAATCTGGGGCATTAACTCAGTAGTGGGTTACAATTATGCCAAAACCAGGAGAGAACATCAGAAATATCCACAAGGACAATCTGGGGCATTAACCTCAGAAGTGGGTTACAATTATGCCAAAATCAGGAGAGAACATCAGAAATATCCACAAGGACAATCTGGGGCATTAACCTCAGAAGTGGGTTACAATTATGCTAAAACCAGGAGAGAACATCAGAAATATCCACAAGGACAATCTGGGGCATTAACCTCAGAAGTGGGTTACAATTATGCAAAAACCAGGAGAGAACATCAGAAATATCCACAAGGACAATCTGGGGCATTAACCTCAGAAGTGGGTTACAATTATGCAAAAACCAGGAGAGAACATCAGAAATATCCACAAGGACAATCTGGGGCATTAACCTCAGAAGTGGGTTACAATTATGCCAAAACCAGGAGAGAACATCAGAAATATCCACAAGGACAATCTGGGGCATTAACCTCAGAAGTGGGTTACAATTATGCCAAAACCAGGAGAGAACATCAGAAATATCCACAAGGACAATCTGGGGCATTAACCTCAGAAGTGGGTTACGATTATGCAAAAACCAGGAGAGAACATCAGAAATATCCACAAGGACAATCTGGGGCATTAACCTCAGAAGTGGGTTACAATTATGCAAAAACCAGGAGAGAACATCAGAAATATCCACAAGGACAATCTGGGGCATTAACCTCAGAAGTGGGTTACAATTATGCCAAAACCAGGAGAGAACATCAGAATATCCACAAGGACAATCTGGGGCATTAACCTCAGAAGTGGGTTACAATTATGCCAAAACCAGGAGAGAACATCAGAAATATCCACAAGGACAATCTGGGGCATTAACCTCAGAAGTGGGTTACAATTATGCCAAAACCAGGAGAGAACATCAGAAATATCCACAAGGACAATCTGGGGCATTAACCTCAGAAGTGGGTTACAATTATGCAAAAACCAGGAGAGAACATCAGAAATATCCACAAGGACAATCTGGGGCATTAACCTCAGAAGTGGGTTACAATTATGCAAAAACCAGGAGAGAACATCAGAAATATCCACAAGGACAATCTGGGGCATTAACCTCAGAAGTGGGTTACAATTATGCCAAAACCAGGAGAGAACATCAGAAATATCCACAAGGACAATCTGGGGCATTAACCTCAGAAGTGGGTTACAATTATGCCAAAACCAGGAGAGAACATCAGAAATATCCACAAGGACAATCTGGGGCATTAACCTCAGAAGTGGGTTACAATTATGCAAAAACCAGGAGAGAACATCAGAAATATCCACAAGGACAATCTGGGGCATTAACCTCAGAAGTGGGTTACAATTATGCCAAAACCAGGAGAGAACATCAGAAATATCCACAAGGACAATCTGGGGCATTAACCTCAGAAGTGGGTTACAATTATGCAAAAACCAGGAGAGAACATCAGAAATATCCACAAGGACAATCTGGGGCATTAACCACAGAAGTGGGTTACAATTATGCTAAAACCAGGAGAGAACATCAGAAATATCCACAAGGACAATCTGGGGCATTAACCTCAGAAGTGGGTTACAATTATGCCAAAACCAGGAGAGAACATCAGAAATATCCACAAGGACAATCTGGGGCATTAACCTCAGAAGTGGGTTACAATTATGCCAAAACCAGGAGAGAACATCAGAAATATCCACAAGGACAATCTGGGGCATTAACCTCAGAAGTGGGTTACAATTATGCAAAAACCAGGAGAGAACATCAGAAATATCCACAAGGACAATCTGGGGCATTAACCTCAGAAGTGGGTTACAATTATGCCAAAACCAGGAGAGAACATCAGAAATATCCACAAGGACAATCTGGGGCATTAACCTCAGAAGTGGGTTACAATTATGCCAAAACCAGGAGAGAACATCAGAAATATCCACAAGGACAATCTGGGGCATTAACCTCAGAAGTGGGTTACAATTATGCAAAAACCAGGAGAGAACATCAGAAATATCCACAAGGACAATCTGGGGCATTAACCTCAGAAGTGGGTTACAATTATGCAAAAACCAGGAGAGAACATCAGAAATATCCACAAGGACAATCTGGGGCATTAACCTCAGAAGTGGGTTACAATTATGCAAAAACAAGGAGAGAACATCAGAAATATCCACAAGGACAATCTGGGGCATTAACCTCAGAAGTGGGTTACAATTATGCAAAAAACCAGGAGAGAACATCAGAAATATCCACAAGGACAATCTGGGGCATTAACCTCAGAAGTGGGTTACAATTATGCCAAAACCAGGAGAGAACATCAGAAATATCCACAAGGACAATCTGGGGCATTAACCTCAGAAGTGGGTTACAATTATGCCAAAACCAGGAGAGAACATCAGAAATATCCACAAGGACAATCTGGGGCATTAACCTCAGAAGTGGGTTACAATTATGCCAAAACCAGGAGAGAACATCAGAAATATCCACAAGAACAATCTGGGGCATTAACCTCAGAAGTGGGTTACAATTATGCAAAAACCAGGAGAGAACATCAGAAATATCCACAAGGACAATCTGGGGCATTAACCTCAGAAGTGGGTTACAATTATGCCAAAACCAGGAGAGAACATCAGAAATATCCACAAGGACAATCTGGGGCATTAACCTCAGAAGTGGGTTACAATTATGCCAAAACCAGGAGAGAACATCAGAAATATCCACAAGGACAATCTGGGGCATTAACCTCAGAAGTGGGTTACAATTATGCAAAAACCAGGAGAGAAGATCAGAAATATCCACAAGGACAATCTGGGGCATTAACCTCAGAAGTGGGTTACAATTATGCAAAAACCAGGAGAGAACATCAGAAATATCCACAAGGACAATCTGGGGCATTAACCTGAGAAGTGGGTTACAATTATGCCAAAACCAGGAGAGAACATCAGAAATATCCACAAGGACAATCTGGGGCATTAACCTCAGAAGTGGGTTACAATTATGCCAAAACCAGGAGAGAACATCAGAAATATCCACAAGGACAATCTGGGGCATTAACCTCAGAAGTGGGTTACAATTATGCAAAACCAGGAGAGAACATCAGAAATATCCACAAGGACAATCTTGGGCATTAACCTCAGAAGTGGGTTACAATTATGCCAAAACCAGGAGAGAACATCAGAAATATCCACAAGGACAATCGGGGCATTAACCTCAGAAGTGGGTTACAATTATGCCAAAACCAGGAGAGAACATCAGAAAATATCCACAAGGACAATCTGGGGCATTAACCTCAGAAGTGGGTTACAATTATGCAAAAACCAGGAGAGAACATCAGAAATATCCACAAGGACAATCTGGGGCATTAACCTCAGAAGTGGGTACAATTATGCAAAAACCAGAGAGAACATCAGAAATATCCACAAGGACAATCTGGGGCATTAACCTCAGAAGTGGGTTACAATTATGCAAAAACCAGGAGAGAACATCAGAAATATCCACAAGGACAATCTGGGGCATTAACCTCAGAAGTGGGTTACAATTATGCAAAAACAAGGAGAGAACATCAGAAATATCCACAAGGACAATCTGGGGCATTAACCTCAGAAGTGGGTTACAATTATGCAAAAACCAGGAGAGAACATCAGAAATATCCACAAGGACAATCTGGGGCATTAACCTCAGAAGTGGGTTACAATTATGCAAAAACCAGGAGAGAACATCAGAAATATCCACAAGGACAATCTGGGGCATTAACCTCAGAAGTGGGTTACAATTATGCCAAAACCAGGAGAGAACATCAGAAATATCCACAAGGACAATCTGGGGCATTAACCTCAGAAGTGGGTTACAATTATGCAAAAACCAGGAGAGAACATCAGAAATATCCACAAGGACAATCTGGGGCATTAACCTCAGAAGTGGGTTACAATTATGCAAAAAACCAGGAGAGAACATCAGAAATATCCACAAGGACAATCTGGGGCATTAACCTCAGAAGTGGGTTACAATTATGCCAAAACCAGGAGAGAACATCAGAAATATCCACAAGGACAATCTGGGGCATTAACCTCAGAAGTGGGTTACAATTATGCAAAAACCAGGAGAGAACATCAGAAATATCCACAAGGACAATCTGGGGCATTAACCTCAGAAGTGGGTTACAATTATGCCAAAACCAGGAGAGAACATCAGAAATATCCACAAGGACAATCTGGGGCATTAACCTCAGAAGTGGGTTACAATTATGCCAAAACCAGGAGAGAACATCAGAAATATCCACAAGGACAATCTGGGGCATTAACCTCAGAAGTGGGTTACAATTATGCCAAAACCAGGAGAGAACATCAGAAATATCCACAAGGACAATCTGGGGCATTAACCTCAGAAGTGGGTTACAATTATGCAAAAACCAGGAGAGGACATCAGAAATATCCACAAGGACAATCTGGGGCATTAACCTCAGAAGTGGGTTACAATTATGCCAAAACCAGGAGAGAACATCAGAAATATCCACAAGGACAATCTGGGGCATTAACCTCAGAAGTGGGTTACAATTATGCCAAAACCAGGAGAGAACATCAGAAATATCCACAAGGACAATCTGGGGCATTAACCTCAAAAGTGGGTTACAATTATGCAAAAACCAGGAGAGAACATCAGAAATATCCACAAGGACAATCTGGGGCATTAACCTCAGAAGTTGGTTACAATTATGCAAAAACCAGGAGAGAACATCAGAAATATCCACAAGGACAATCTGGGGCATTAAACCTCAGAAGTGGGTTACAATTATGCAAAAACCAGGAGAGAACATCAGAAATATCCACAAGGACAATCTGGGGCATTAACCTCAGAAGTGGGTTACAATTATGCCAAAACCAGGAGAGAACATCAGAAATATCCACAAGGACAATCTGGGGCATTAACCTCAGAAGTGGGTTACAATTATGCCAAAACCAGGAGAGAACATCAGAAATATCCACAAGGACAATCTGGGGCATTAACCTCAGAAGTGGGTTACAATTATGCAAAAACCAGGAGAGAACATCAGAAATATCCACAAGGACAATCTGGGGCATTAACCTCAGAAGTGGGTTACAATTATGCAAAAACCAGGAGAGAACATCAGAAATATCCACAAGGACAATCTGGGGCATTAACCTCAGAAAGTGGGTTACAATTATGCCAAAACCAGGAGAGAACATCAGAAATATCCACAAGGACAATCTGGGGCATTAACCTCAGAAGTGGGTTACAATTATGCAAAAACCATGAGAGAACATCAGAAATATCCACAAGGACGATCTGGGGCATTAACCTCAGAAGTGGGTTACAATTATGCCAAAACCAGGAGAGAACATCAGAAATATCCACAAGGACAATCTGGGGCATTAACCTCAGAAGTGGGTTACAATTATGCAAAAACCAGGAGAGAACATCAGAAATATCCACAAGGACAATCTGGGGCATTAACCTCAGAAGTGGGTTACAATTATGCAAAAACCAGGAGAGAACATCAGAAATATCCACAAGGACAATCTGGGGCATTAACCTCAGAAGTGGGTTACAATTATGCAAAAACCAGGAGAGAACATCAGAAATATCCACAAGGACAATCTGGGGCATTAACCTCAGAAGTGGGTTACAATTATGCCAAAACCAGGAGAGAACATCAGAAATATCCACAAGGACAATCTGGGGCATTAACCTCAGAAGTGGGTTACAATTATGCCAAAACCAGGAGAGAACATCAGAAATATCCACAAGGACAATCTGGGGCATTAACCTCAGAAGTGGGTTACAATTATGCCAAAACCAGGAGAGAACATCAGAAATATCCACAAGGACAATCTGGGGCATTAACCTCAGAAGTGGGTTACAATTATGCAAAAACCAGGAGAGAACATCAGAAATATCCACAAGGTCAATCTGGGGCATTAACCTCAGAAGTGGGTTACAATTATGCAAAAAACCAGGAGAGAACATCAGAAATATCCACAAGGACAATCTGGGGCATTAACCTCAGAAGTGGGTTACAATTATGCAAAAACCAGGAGAGAACATCAGAAATATCCACAAGGACAATCTGGGGCATTAACCTCAGAAGTGGGTTACAATTATGCAAAAACCAGGAGAGAACATCAGAAATATCCACAAGGACAATCTGGGGCATTAACCTCAGAAGTGGGTTACAATTATGCAAAAACCAGGAGAGAACATCAGAAATATCCACAAGGACAATCTGGGGCATTAACCTCAGAAGTGGGTTACAATTATGCCAAAACCAGGAGGAGAACATCAGAAATATCCACAAGGACAATCTGGGGCATTAACCTCAGAAGTGGGTTACAATTATGCAAAAACCAGGAGAGAACATCAGAAATATCCACAAGGACAATCTGGGGCATTAACCTCAGAAGTGGGTTACAATTATGCAAAAACCAGGAGAGAACATCAGAAATATCCACAAGGACAATCTGGGGCATTAACCTCAGAAGTGGGTTACAATTATGCCAAAACCAGGAGAGAACATCAGAAATATCCACAAGGACAATCTGGGGCATTAAAAAAATTAAATTTTACTCTAAATAATTTGCTATTTGCTCAGGGATTTTTACGCTATTAAATTAGCCCTTTTAAACAATCCAGGGTTGGTTTATTTTAAACAAAATTTACATTCAATCTAAAAATCACTTCAGTATTTTTATCCAGTATTATTTTTATTTTTCATTTTTATACTATCTGCATATTTTTAGATGCAATATATTTTCCTACATTTGATTTTAGCCTACATTGAATTGATATTAAAACTGATCCCACTACAGTCTGTAGGAGGCCCGTGGAGTAGTGAGAGGTTAAGGGACCCAGCGTTTTAGACAATCGGCACGAGATGACAAGCGGGGGGGGGGGGGAGGTCAACCCTACGTCACGGCCGTCTTTACCCATGCTAGCTCATTCTCTTACACTAAGGGGGGGAGAAAATATTATGAGTATTTGAGAATAAAGTTGTTAGATTTTTCTGGACCAAAGAGAGATGAACAGACAGGCGAATGGAGAAGAGAACATAACAGTGAACTACATGGTCTTTATAGGAAGCCAGATATAATAAGAATAGTTAAGTCTCGTAGACTGCGATGGGCAGGACATGTGGCACGTATGGGGAATGAAAGACTTGCATGGAAGCTTCTTGTAGGAAAGCCAGAGGGAAAATGTCCAGTTGGTAGACCAAGAATGAGGTGGGAAAATAACATTAACTATGATTTGAGGGAAGTAGATTATACAGGGAATGTTTGGAAAACATTACCTTAGGCTAGGGATGTATGGAGAGCTTATGTCCGCGCGGCCATGAACCTGCGGGATCGATAGTGCCAGTGACTTAGTTAGTTAGTTAGTTAGACTCGCTCTCTAACAAATACGTTGAATGTAGCAAATAATGAACAGATTCCTTCGAACTACACATTTGATAATTGTGTGTTCAATAATTGTGTTTTTAAATAATGATTTTAATGAGTTGTGTTGCTAGAAAAAAAATAATTAATAACCTATAATGTTGGTTATAATATACAGTTTGATGTGTTTCATTTTTTCTCCACTGGGTGCATTCTTACAATATTGCGATCCTATTTGGCAATAAGTAGTATGATCAAGTAGTAGTGATGAGCAAATGAAATATAACCCAAACATTTCTCAATTGTTTTCAAACATCGTCGTTTACATTAAATATATAAAAAAATAAAAATAACTATATTTAAATAGTGATTTGTGAGTAAAGAGCTTAATTTTATTCGTTAGATAGTGCTAACAAATGCCACTCTTGATTTCCAAGTCCTCTAGATAAATTGTAAATCACTCGTGGCGTAGTGGTTAAGGCACTGAGCTACAAGCCGGAGGGTCGAGGGTTCAAGTCCCGTTGGGGGTCAGGATTTTTAAACTGACCCAAACCCTCTGGCGGCACTATGTCCCTGGGGTCGACTCAGCCTCTAACGGAAATGAGTACCAGACGCTTGTTCTGGGGGTAAAGGCGGCCGTCACGCAGGGCTGACAACCCGGCTGACATAAAAAAAAGTGCCGATTGTCTAGAAAAAGTGGGAGTCTTAATCTCCAACTACCCCAAGGGCCTCCGGGTCTGTTGTGGGATCACTTTACTCGTGGCGTTACTTATGACAATAATATTAATGTTATATTAATTTGTGTCGCACAATAAATATATTTAAACATTCAGAGTCTGTTTGTCACAGTGTTGTTTGTTGCTATGAAACACAAGTTATTTATATCACATGTGAAATAAGTGCAAATAAAATTTATGAATTTACATACAAGTGATTTAAAGAATGGAGTTTTAATAAATGGTACCAACATTTGAGAAAGTTCGTTAACATATTTCTAGCCCGTCATCGTATCGAGGTAAATAAATACGTAAGTGAACAATTCATCTTCCTTGGTTGGTAAGTTCTAATATTGATCAACATAATACTAAACATACCACAGCGTGAGTGGAAATAAGTATTTTTGGTTTCTTGGCCGCGGTGGACTAGTGGTTATGCTCCTTGCCTCTGATCCCAAGGGTCGCGGGTTCAAACCTGGCCGGGGTCGATGGATTTTTTAGGACGGAAAAATCCAAGGAGCAAGTCCTCTGGGAGAGACTTTAAGCCGTGGGTCCCGAGTCTGAAGATTTTCAGGCTCGTAAAAAAATCCTTAAGCCTGAATGAAAAGGCCTCTAAGCAAAATTTACCGAATTTTCCCCTCCTAGTACTACCTTGGTTTCCTAGATGTCAGTATGAGGCGGAACGCTGACCACGTACCACTCGAATGACATCTATACGAAAACAAGTGTAACTAAATTAGTGTGGTTCAAATTCTTCCGTGTAGGGGGAGAGCGCCTAAATCTCTGTAAAGGGAAAACATAGTCTTAAAATACAAAAATACTATAAAACATATCAAATAACGTAACTATATTAGTAATATTGACAGAAAGTATTAAGAATTTTCTCCATCCATGTAACAACTTGGTAACAAATACATACCTCTTTTTTTTTTGTAAAATAAAATGAACTGTCATTTGAGGCAAAAAGTAAATAAATTAATTTATGGAATATCTTTTAATTCAAAGAAAAATTTATTTTGATGTACAGAATTTTATCCACTATACATTTTTCTCATCGCCATCACCATCATCATCATAGTTCATCCACAAATTTAGGCCATTTATTGACCTGTTTCGGCCTCAATATAAATAGCATCCAAAAGTGTTGAGTGGAGCGTCCTGGTATTCTTCTTCCTGTTGTTACGTACATTGTGTAATTCAACACGCATTTAAGTAATTTCTACTCACTAGTATTTATATTATTGGACTCGTGGTTATGCTCCCTCCATGGTATCTTTACCTTGTCGTGGTGGAGTGGCTTGCATGCTTAAATGATCCTGAGAGCATTGCTGCCGATAGGGTTACCCATGCCGGACTGGTCGAAGGTGATAAGCCTTGGTCGAAAGAGTGACGATCTTTCACCGTAAAAATACAACCGTCAAGAAATGCGGACATGGGTTCAACTGGGGTAAAATTTTCCGGAGGTCAAATAGTCCCCCCATTCGGTTCTCCGGGCGGGGACTACTTCAGGGAACCCATGCCAAAGGCTCAAACATAGGGACATGTTCCTAGGAACATGGAATGTTAGGACTTTATACAATAGCGGAGCACTAGAGATATTAACGCGGGAATTAGATAAATCGCCCTTGGATATAGTCGCTTTACAGGAAGTTAGGTGGCCAGGAGAAGGAGGTAGTCAGGAATCAGGAAGCTTTGCATTATACAACGGGGGTGCAGAAATACTTGCATTTGGAACGGGTTTTTTTAGTCAGAAGGAGGATCCTATCATCTATCCGAGATATTAAGTTTGTTAGTGATAGGATATCATACATAATTCTAAAGGGTAGACAACCTGATTTAATAATTGTAAATGTGTATGCTCCCACGGAAGATAAAGATGACAAGATCAAGGATGAGTTCTATGGAGAATTGGAATGCGTATTTGATAGCGTTTCACGATATCATATGAAAATTGTCTTAGGCGATTTTAATGCAAAAGTGGGGTGGGAAGATATAGTGCCAGTAAGTAAGTAAGTAAGTGGTTATGCTCCTTGCCTCTGGTCCCGAGGGTCGCGGGTTCAAGCCCGGCCGGGTCGATGGATTTTTTAGGATGGAAAAATCCAAGGAACAAGTCCTCTGGGAGGGACTTCAAGACGTGGGTCCCGAGTGTGAAGATTTTCAGGCTCGTAAAAGATCTTTAAGCTTGAATTAAAAGGCGTCAAAGCAAAATTTACCGAATTTTCCCGTCCTAGTACTACCTTGGTTTCCTAGATGTCAGTATGAGGCGCAACGCTGACCACGGACCACTCAAATGGCATCTATACGAAAACAAGTATCTAAATTAGTATGGTTCAAATACTTCTCTGTAGGGGGAGAGCACCTAAATCTCGTTGAGGGAAATAATGGCTTACAAGATACAAGAAGGTTAAATAAATTAAACCAATTTATGTTATAGAATACGTTGTCAATTTAATGGTTGAATCCAATATCGAAGATAAAACATATCCTAGGCCAGGTTATGGAAAATGTTTAACAGCCTGTGGTAATTTTTAAGGCAAAGGAAAACTGTATTAGGATACAGAAGTTGGTATATGACAGGGCCGCCCAAACTTTTTAATGGGCCGGGCCAATAACTGATTGTGCAATTGATCGCGGGCCGGAACAACTTCTTGGCAACAGAATCAGACACTTTTTCACAAATTCGCCATCAAAAAACGGTTTTCCGTTTTCAGCAATTAGTTTCGAAACTTCATAACTTGCTTCGGTAACATTTGTTTCTCTTACACCACCACCCTGAATTAATAACTGCTGTTGTGCCGTAACTTTAGAAAGGAGGTCGTTCCCTTTTTCAGTGCGCTCATCTCCATCAAATTTATCAAAATGGCTATGCTTTATTTGGTAATGTCTTTTAATGTTATATTCTTTCACAACAGCAATAACATCGTTACAAATAACACATACACTTTGTTTCCACGCTCCTTCACGAAGTACTTGCTGGTCCAGGATTAGTTAAACTCCCTACACTCGGAATCAACTTTGCGTTTTTTGAAAGTATTTTCTCGCTTTAACACAATTTTTACAACTAGTCCGTGCACAGGCTACTGTTTGATTGACAATATAACAAGCGAAACAATTAATGTTCAAAGTTTGGAGTGGGGAATAAAACGGTAAATAAGGGATGAATCATCTCTATTACTTTGTCAAGAGAAGCGGTGACACCTCAAATCCACATTCCAGAGAGATGAATTTCACACAGGGATGTTCAAACTAGATGTTACATTTTAAAATCTAAATTAAAAACACAAAATTAATTTGTTCATTTCATTCCTTACGCGGGCCATACGAAAAACCATGGCGGGCCGAATGTGGCCCGCGGGCTGTAGTTTGGACGGCTCTGGCATATGATATTCTCTGGTCTTCTATCGCATAACTCAATATGGTAACGCTTTTGACATAACAAAATGTGTACGTCTTCATAATAGTACTGTACATTGTCACTTTAAGGGCCGCATGCAAATACATTAGTCTCTACTCAAATTACTTCCAATCACCGGTGAGCTGACTTTCCATGAGCAAGTGCAAAGATCGAACTAGCGACCCACTAACTGGTCATGCATGAAAGTCGTCGTTTTCGTAATATTGGCAAGAAATTGCCCAGAATTCTCAGCGATAAAACCACTTCCGTTATTTTCGTCTGCTAGAGGAATGCATTTACGCTTGCGTCCCGCAAATAAAACCGTATACGAGGACGTCTGCGTCGCGCGATATTACGCCGATTCTCCTGTTCTTCCATTTGAATTATTTGATAGACTCTATTAAATTCCTCTTCTCCGCGTAAACCGAAAACATGATCGAAGTCTTCAAGGTCCGACATCTTGGATAAAGCAGCAAGGTTTCAAAGTACATCGGTTACCATCGATTCCCATCGGGTTGCTCACGATTCGTTTCTCTGCTAAGTCACCTCGCCAGGTAGCTTAGGAATTTTGACAATTATTATCGCATGAACAGATTTTTGAGTACGCAAAAGCGTCTTTGGATGCAACTTTCTGAGTACAGGCAGAGAACGACTTTTACGGTCTAATGCGTTCATAGATACGACCCTAAGTGTTTGTTCCGTAGAATTTTTTGTTTCACAGAGAATACAGATGTATAACCTCTCACATCTATTTTAAAGAAACAATTAGTAATTGTGAGAGGAGAGATATACCTTTCAACAGGTTAAGGCGAGATGAGCATATATGAATGTTACAAACAGACCTCTACTTATGAATTATATTTATAGTTGGCGACAGTTGCCAACGTAATTATTCAGGTTTCAGCTACAGCTAATAGCCAAAATTTTGATTTAGGTTACGTTTGGTTCTTTAGATCGTATTAGTACGTTGCACAGATGTGTAAGTATTGGCGACCTTCTTTTATTTCGTTAACATCTTTCTCATTTATTAGATATTCTGTTTTACAAATTATCCTCGTAGGTGTGTTCCAACGATGATATAGTGTCTTTTTACGTTATTTTTACATCAACTTACGATTTAGTTTTCACGATTTTTTTTAAATACACACATATAATAGGTGATGCAGTTACGTAATAACATACATATCATTTTTCTAATATTTTATTAAACTTTCCCCAATTCGAGGCTGCTTGAAGAAAAAACATGCTTTTACAACGAAAATATATATTTTTTTCAAATGCCCCAGGTTTGTCTTTTCGACATTCCTGGTTCCTCTCCTGGCATGGCGTACTTGTAACCCACTTCTGTGGTTGGGGCGCCTAGAAGGCCGGGTTACGTTGCCCCGGTGATATGATGATGATAGTGGTGCGCCAGGAGAGTCCCTATTCCTAAGCTTAACCTAAGACGAATATGAATGATGATGATTGCGATGGCCATATGATTTCGGGGACCGTTTGGGCCTTAAAGTTTTCCTGACATTTGCCTTACAGGTGAGGAAAAACCCCGATAGAAACCTCACCCAGAAAAACTGTCCCGACCGGGGATCGAACCCGGGCTCGCTGCGTGACAAGGCAGCACGCTACCTCGAGACCACAGCTTGAGAGATGAAAAAGGTGCACGTGAACACAATTAAAGAATTACAAAAATTGAAATAATGTAAAACACAATCAGTTGCAGACGAATGGATGAGATGTTCCATAAAGACGATTCCTTAATATTTTCAGGGCTTCACCAACAACTGTGATGGCTACATCTTGTGGAAGGCTGTTTGTTAGATACAACCTGTACATTCGGCGAAAATATCTTGCTGGTTTATATCTAAGTACCTCCTCCTTATGTTTCACCACACGTTCTTGCGATTTTCAGTCCCTTTTTCCCATATCCAACCCATCCCAATCTTTTGGAGTTCTCTCCTAACCTTGTCTGCCCAAAATTTAACATCTATGTTTCTAATTTGGTGGTCGTAACAAATTGCTCTAAGCATTGTTTGTTCACCTTGGATTACCCGCAACCAGTATTTGAGTACACGAATTTTGCAGTTTATGTCGTCCTGGAATTACCCAATTCATATAAAATTCCACAGTTAGAAACGGCCTTACTAAGTCTGTAATATATTTTAGAAAATGCGTATGTACCTTATTTAGTATTTCCGTTCTTTAGAAACCCCAAATCTCACTACCATAGTGCATTACTGGCCTGACCATCGCTCCATACATTTTTTCTAATGTGCTGACTGGAATATCAGGCACTCGACCCAGAATACCGAGTACACTGTTAAGTTGTCCCCTCCCTTTAAATAATGCTATATCAATATGTTTTTTCCACTTCCCGTTCGTTTTCAACGTCCTACCAAGATATTCAAAATGTTTCACGTTTTGAAGTAGGTACTTGATCTCTGTATTTCCATTCCTCTGCTCTACCATAAACTGTTCCATTTTTAAAGGTCATTTTTTTGTCTTACTAACATTTACAGTCAATTCCCAATTCCTACAGTATATTTCCAGTAGGTCACGACCTCTTTGCAATCCCTTGATTGTCTTGGAACAGATAATTAAATCATCTGCATACAACAGGACTGGGACTTTAACATTTCCTATCTCTAGAGCCTCAATGTCTCCTTCTAGCATTACATCTACAATATCATCAACGAATAGATTAAATAGCATTGGTGATAAAATGCAACCTTGTCTCACTCCTCGATTGGCTTCACTGCCCTCTGTGATGTGCCCTTGGTCTACTTTTATACAAAATTTAACATATTTATAAATTGACATTAAAGCATGTATCATTTTATACTACTACTAGATGCAACCTTTACAGAAATTTCATAAAAAATATGTTTAGATCAAATCATATAAAGTACCACAACTTTGTCACTAACATATAACCCTAATATACCTTAAGATGAAATAGGATTTATATATGTCCAATAATAATAAATAAATATTATTTAGCACCTCTCACGTAATGTTTGTGTTTTTCTTTGTTTACTCGAATATATGTAGGTGATCTTCTCCACGTGTTACAGGGACACCTACTATATATAGCTATTATTATATTATATAGATGCAAAACATAGACTCTTATTTTCAGGGAGGAGATAATGTTACAAATATTAGAAAATAAAATTCATATGAAAAAATTTGGGCCAAAGAAAGACAGACAGGTGATTGGGGAAGACATACATAACAGAGAGCTACATCACCTTCATGGGAAATCAGATATACTAAGAACAGTTAAATCTCATAAACTGCAAAGGGTATGCCATGTAGAACGTTTGGGGAATGAAAGAGGGGCTTGGATACTCTATGTAGAAAATAGGAATGAGAGGGTACAGTAGGCATTGCCAAGAATGAGGTGGGAGAATAACATTAATCCTGATTTGAGTGAGGAAAATTACTTATGAATAAATGAAAAAATATTCATATCCCGAACTAATATTTCGGGATATGGATATATGGAGAGCTTATATTTGCGCGATCAAGAACGTAGGGATTTGACAGTACCAGTGAGTTAGTTACATCATCTCGCGTAGAATCCCAAGTTAATTTTAGTTAACGATATCAAGATGTCTACGAACTGCGTTTCTCTTACTATTTACATGTATTATATACTTAGTTTTGTTTCACATATAGATAGATCGGTATTTAGTTTAAAAGCGAACTAAAATGACTCACACTAGCCTGGTATTCATCGTTTTTATGTAGCATATGTTATTAGTTAGGTTGAATTTTAGTCCGTTAGTTTCTTTAAGATGTCTTGTTCTTGAGATATTTTTATTTATTATAACTTGATCGTTCATAAGAATGAAATTTGTCACCAAAATAACGTAAATAATTATATTCTAGTTCATTGAATTGAACTACGTGGTAACAGTCATTAAGTTTTGAGACTGAGCGCATGGTGGCGCTGTGATGCACTATAGCGCATAGGTGGCGCCGTGGTATGGTACCTTGTCAGTTAGTCTCTCGTCCCAGCAAGAGACAGTTGAGTGCATGCACTGCAAGCAGAACTACGGTCTTTGTTGTGACGGTGATTTGAATGCGCATGTCGGAACTCGAGATGTCACAGTTAGAGCAACATCAAGTTCTGTCAAAAAATTAGGCAAGACCGCTGACGAAACGTTTTCAAATGATGCAGCAAGTTTACGCAGTGTTGTATTTAGGTGTCACCGACGTGTTTTGCAAGGAAGAGACAGTTTGGAAGATGATGTGCGTTCTGGTCGGCCACAAATAATTCGAACTAAACGCAAGATCGAAAAAGTTGTAACGTTGGTGCGTGCTAACCGCTCCCAATCAGTAGATGATCTGGCAGCAGCGGTAGGGGTTAGCCATGATATTTGCTACAAAATTCTGTTTCATGACAGCACAGTGTGCCACGAATTATGTCACAAGACCAACGTGATGACCGCATGATGATTTGTGGTGACTTCATCAGTAGTGCTGACGATGCTCCGACGTTTCCCAACCGGATAAAAACTGGAGACGAAACACGGTGTTCCCTTTACAATCCGCAGCTGAAACGACAATCCGCCATCTGGAAAAAGCCATTATCACCACGACAGGAAAAAACCGCGACAAGACAGGTAAAAAGGCATGGTGATACTTGAACTGTTTTTTTGATTCAAATATAATTTTTCACATGGAATTCATATCAGAAGGTGCAACTGTAAACAAAACTCGCTACAAAGAGATCCTTGGCCATTTGCGCGATTCAATTCCGTAAGCGACCTCAGCCTTGGCGTACAAAGAATTGGCTGTTGCTACACGACAACGCCCATGCACATCGTTCTGTCCTTGTCCAAGAGGAACTTGCAAAGTAACAGGTGACAGTTTTGCCATACTCACCTGATCTCGCACCATGCGATTTTTTTCTCTTTCCTCGCATGAAAGCAATCCTACGTGAGCGCATTTTTCATTCTTCCGAAGAGGTCATGACTGTCACAAGAGAAGCCATACGGGATCTTCCTGCCAACATCTTTCAGCGGTGCTTCCAGCAGTTATACCAACGTTGGCAAACGTGCATAACGGCCAACGGCGATTATTTTGAGGGAGGATGTGGTTCTGTTTAAGTGTACGCCGAGTTATCAGCATCTTGTGAGACATCCAGATTCTTCTGGGTGCCTACCCTCCAGACGTAAAGTCTCAGAACTTAATGACTGTAGTAGTAGTAGTACAAAAACGGTACTACCTACATTAGTACCAAATTATTACGAAACATTATAATTTACTTTCAATTCATTTGTTACGTAAATTCTATAATTATAGCGCAGATGACTTGTTAATATTTTCAGTTGTTTTAATTGGCTTATAACTGTGTACCATTATGTTCTAGTGTTTGTAGGATCATTACAGAAGGAAATTGAAATGTGCAAGACATTGTGAATTTATGGTGGTAAACACTGGCAGTAAACACTCAAGTAATAATTATCATCAGTTTTCTACGCCAATTTAGAGAGCGTCCCAATCCAAGTGCATGAAGCAATCTTGGTGAAATACTTCATCCTCGTCTGCTAAAAGATCGTCACTTTGCAGCACTTCAACTCTCTAACCCCTAAAATGCTTACAGCAGAATCACTAAAATAATGACTGATAAATGTAGTTTCTTACAATTTTACTCGAGTTAAGAATAATGAATGCATAATCTATTCTCTATTCTATAGTGTTCTGCCCGAGGACGGGTCTTTCACTGCAATCATAGTATTTTCATGATATGCCTGCAGCTTTGCTAGGGAATTACAGGTGTGCTAGCTTCCCGTTGCTTTCCACACCGGTTAAGGATGATAATGACGGTGGCCAGATGATGTTTGGGGGATCTTTTGGGCCTTAAAGCTTACTGACATTTGTCTTACAAGTAAGGACATATTCACTATAGGAGAACAATATTTAGAAGATAGTAAAATATGCCGTTATTAATATTACAGATTCTATCATTAATATTGTTAAAATAAATCGTTACAACTTTTATTACACAACGTACTGTATTAAGTGTCGCAGTAACGAAATGGCACAAAGAGTAGGCTGCGTGTAGGAAAACTTTTCAGATACTTTTGAAATCCACAATGGGTTAAAGCAAGGAAATGCACTATCTCCTCTACTATTTAATTTTGTACTAGAGCATGCCATCAATTCTTTAGAGGACGAAGAAGGCCTTCAACCCAATGGTATTAATAAGCTGTTAGTTTATGCTGATGATGTAGTACTATTGGGCGATAGCGAGGAGATACTAAAGGCCAACACGCACACACTATTGAGTAACACTAAGAAATTGGGGCTGTAACTAAATATCAATAAAACTAAATGTATGCTCACACACAAAATACATTATATATTGGAAATGAACACCTATTGACAAATGAGGGAAAATTTGAGGAAGTGGCTGAATTCAAATACCTAGGAACAATAATCACAAATAGGAATGAGATGCACAAAGAAATTAAACATAGGCTCAATTCTGGAAATACGTGATATTATGCAATACAGAGACTCTTGACTTCCCAACTCCTATCAAAAAATGTAAAAATTAAAATATATAAAACTATTATTCTTCCAGTTATATTATATGGTTGCGAAACATAGACTCTTACTTTAAGGGAGGAAATGAGATTACGAGTATTTGAGAATAAAGTTCTTAGGAAATCTTTTTGGACCAAAGAGAGATGAACAGACAGGTAAATGGAGAAGATTACATAACAGTGAACTACATGGTCTTTATAGGAAGCCAGAAAAAATATGTACAGTTAAGTCTCGTAGACTGCGATGGACGGGACATGTGGCACGAATGGGGAATGAAAGACGTACATGGAAGCTTCTTATAGGAAAACCAGAGGGAAAATGCCCAGTTGGTAGACCAAGAATGAGGTGGGAGAATAACGTAAACTATGATTTGAGGGAAGTAGATTATACAGGGGATGATTGGAAAACATTAGCTCAGGATAGGTTGTATGGAGAGTTTATGCCCGTGCGGCCATGAACCTACGGGTTCGGTAGTGGCAGTGAGTTAGTTAGTTAGACAGCCACAGTGCGCGTTAAACAAGAGCGATGTATTTTGTTTCTCTTGGAGACCTACAAAACGCAACAAACACACACAGGTAAGTTTCAAATAGATTAAAATTAGTGATTGTGCCACTAGCAGTTAAAATCACAATTAAAAAAGTAAACACCTTACGATCTATTATTTAAACATTTGACAACTTGTTAAAATAAACAAATATTTTTATTTCTTCAATTTAATTTTCAATTAATATATAATTAATGTGATATTACATAGCATAAATAAGGATTTACTCTCTGAACTGAAATAACCCGGTTATTTTATCATTTTTAGATGGAAGTTAAAGATACTTTAAGAAGTTGAAAATACGCTCAAAATAAGGTTAATGCAAGGATGTATACACATTATTTCCTCTCATAACAAAATTGTGTAAATAATAGAGAAACGTCGGGTAATTTGGACCCGTGTTTTGAATTTGTTGTTTTCTTCTTTTAATTAAGGGATTTGAATTTTGTTTAATTACAGTGATAATTATTAGTGTTGTAACTATGAAATAGCATTGTTATTTTATTCAAATATGGAAACATCTTCATAATTTATAAACTTTTTTACATTACAACAAAGGTCCATTTTAACCCCCGTATTCGGATAAAGTGGACCCCAGAGTCCACCTTAGCTTTTAGTCTATTTTTAAGTTTATTTACTCTATTAATTTATACAGACTGGCACAGATTAATCTGAAAATATTTATGACTGATCATAATTAAAAAGCGTTGATATTTATTTAATGTTTTGAAAAATTATTATTGATTATAACATTCACACGTCATTCAACTACAGAAAGCGACGGTCTTTGGGTTTAGTAAAATTACAAGGATTTTAAATAAAATTAATTAAGTAAATGGTTTTTACAGATAGCATTCTCATTGATAAAATATACGTATTCGTGTAAAGTGGACCCAGGTCCTCGTGGAGGGTTCACATTAACCGAATTCCTTTGTTATGTTTAACTATTTTATACAGCCACTATTTTACACAATATCAAACCAAACCCGTCAGTATATTAAAACAACATCTACATAATATATAGGAGTTTTTTTAACATTTGTAATAACCAATATAAGGAATTAAGAATTGATTCTCAGCTTGAAAAACTTTTAAAGTGATAATTTTCATAAATATCACAAATAAAAATTTCTTTGCACAAACAATAAAAGAAACTGGCCTTGAACATGTCGAAGTTGATGAGGGGAAGAAGATAAAATATGTACTGTTCCAGAGCAGAACCAATTAAAGAAGATATCAAAAGGGTCCACTCAAATAGAAGGCTCCACATTACGCGAACGTCGCTGTATATAACATATAAAATCAGCGTTTATAAAACAAACACATTATCAGCTCTATATACGTAAGTCTTCTTATTTTAAACACGAATTTTTAAGTTAGAAATGTTGTAAGAATTCAAAACAGAAAGCTATGTTCTTGTGTGTTCTTTAACTACTGTTATATTTAAAAAGAACTACTAGGAATTTCTTCTTGTTCTAGGGAAGACATGAGAAACGAATATAGAAGCACTGCACAGTGATCCATAATGCGAAAAATTAGGCAAAAATCTGGAAGTCATTATTTGGCTCCCACGTGTAACATTTAACAATTATTATAGGAGCACAACAATTTCTGGTTCTGCATAATTGATGCGAGGATCTTTCAATAGTTGTTACACGCGAAGTGTCAGTTAATGACTGACTTAAACAAACAACTTATTTGCGAGATACTTCAAAAGTGCATTAAACTATAAACATAGATAGGAGTATGCACTTATATCACAATAACACATGTATATACAGGTTTTTAATGTTTACATATGTTTGTTTGCCTCTAGTTTTATATTCTTTCTCCGCTCATCTCTATTCTCCAGCCTCTTGCTGTCATTCCAGTTCTTATCACATCCATCAATACTGATCATCATAACGATGGTTATGGGATGGATGCATGGATGGATGGATGAATGGATTAATGAACGGTTGGATGGATGGGTGCGAGTGTAGGTGGTTAGATGGATGAATGGGTGGATATATGGATTAATGCTTGGATGAATGTCTTGAAGAATGGATGGATAGATGGGTAGATGGATGGATGGATTAATACTTGGATGAGTGTTCGATGGATAGATGGATGAATGAATGATTGAATGGATGTGTGGATCATGGATTCATTGGTGGGGGGATGGATGGTCGAATGAATTTATGAATGGATGGATGGTTGAATGAATTAATGAGTGGTTGGATGGATGAGTGAAAGTGTGGGTGGTTAGATGGATGAATGGGTGGATGGATGGATTAATGCTTGGATAAGTGTTTTGATGTATGTATGGATGCATGGATGGATGAATGAATTATTGGATGGATGTGTGGATGTTGGATTGGTGGGTGGGAGGATGGATGGTTGAATGATTTTATGAATGGATGGATGGTAGAATGAATTAATGAGTGGTTGGATGGATGAGTGAGAGTGTGGGTGGTTAGATGGATGAATGGTTGGATGGATGGATGGATGGATTAATACTTGGATGAGTGTTCGATGGATGGATGGATGAATGAATTATTAGATGGATGTGTGGATGTTGGATTGATGGGTGGGAGGACGGATGGTTGAATGATTTTATGAATGGATGTATGGTAGAATGAATTAATGATTGGTTGGATGGATGTGTGACAGTGTGGGTGGTTAGATGGATGAAAGGGTGGATGGATGCATTAATGCTTGGATGAGTATTTTGATGGATGGGTGGATGGATGGATGGATGGATGGATGGATGGATGGATGGATGGATGGATGGATGGATGGATGGATGGATGGATGGATGGATGGATGGATGGATGGATGGATGGATGGATGGATGGATGGATGGATGGATGGATGGATGGATGGATGATGGATGGATGGAGGATGGATGGATGGATGGATGGATGGATGGATGGATGGATGGATGGATGGATGGATGGATGGATGGATGGATGGATGCGGAGGATGGATGGATGGATGGATGGATGGATGGATGGATGGATGGATGGATGGATGGATGGATGGATGGATGGATGGATGGATGGATGGATGGATGGATGGATGGATGGATGGATGGATGGATGGATGGATGGATGGATGGATGGATGGATGGATGGATGGATGGATGGATGGATGGATGGATGGATGGATGGATGGATGGATGGATGGATGGATGGATGGATGGATGGATGGATGGATGGATGGATGGATGGATGGATGATGAGGATGGATGGATGGATGGAGATGGATGGCGGATGGATGGATGGATGGATGGAATGGATGGATGGATGGAGGATGGATGGATGGATGGATGGATGGATGGATGGATGGATGGATGGATGGATGGATGGATGGTAGTGTGGATGTTGGATTGATGGGGGAGGTTGGGAGAATGGATGGTTGAATACATTTATGAATGGATGGATGGTTGAATGAATTAAAGAGTGTTTGGGTGGATGAGAGAGAGAGTGTGGGTGGTTAGATGGATGAATGGGTGGATGGATGGATGGTTGTGTGGATGTTGGATTGATGGCGGGGAGGGTGGGAGAAAGGATGATTGAATGAATTTATGAATAGATGGATGGTTGAATGAATTAATGAGTGGTTGGAAGGATGAGTGAAAGTGTGGGTGGTTAGATGGATGGATGGATGGATGAATGAAGTATTGGATGGATGTCTGGATGTTGGAATGATGGGTGGGAGGATGGATGTTTGAATGATTTTATGAATGTATGGATGGTAGAATGAATTAATGATTGGTTGGATGGATGAGTGAGTGAGAGTGTGGGTGGTTAGATGGATGAATGGGTGGATGGATGGATGGATGGATTAATGCTTGGATGAGTATTTGATGGATGGATGGATGGATGGATGAATGGTTGTGTGGATGTTGGATTAATGGGGGAGGGTGGGAGAATGGATGGTTGAATAAATTTATGAATGGATGGATGGTTGAATGAATTAATGAGTGGTTGGATGGATGAGTGAGAGTGTGGGTGATTCGATGGATGAATGTGTGGAAGGATGGATGCATTAATGCTTGGATGAGTATTTTGATTGATGGATGGATGGATGGATGGATGAATGAATGGATGGATGGATAGATTGATGGATGAATGAATGGATGGGTGGATGAATTGATGAGTGAGAGTGTGGGTGGTTTGATGGATGAATGGGTGGATGGATGGATTAATGCTTGGATGAGTGCATTGATGGATGGATGGATGGATGGATGGATGGATGGATGGATGGATGGATGAATGATTGGATGGAGGGGGATGTTGGATTGATGGGTGGGAGAACGGATGGTTGAATGAGTTTATGAATGAATGGATGGTGGAATGAATTAATGATTGGTTGGATGGATTAGTGAGAGTATGGGTGGTAAGATGCATGAATGGGTGGATGGATGGATTAATGCTTGGATGAGTATTTTGATGGATGGATGGATGGATGGATGGATGGATGAATGAATGAATGATTAGATGGATGTGTGGATGTTGTATTGATGTTGGGGAGGGTGGGAGAATGGATGGTTGAATTAATTTATGAATGGATGGATGGTAGAATGAATTAATGAGAGGTTGGATGGATGAGTGAGAGTGTGGGTGGTTAGATGGATGAATGGGTGGATGGATGGATGGAATAATGCTTGGATGAGTATTTTGATGAATGGATGGATGGATGAATGGATGGATGTTGGATTGATGGGGAGGGGGGAGAATGGATGGTTGAATGAATTTATGAATGGATGGATGGTTGAATGAATTAATGAGTGGTTGGATGGATGAGTGAGAGTGTGGGTGGTTAGATGGATGAATGGGTGGATGGATGGATTAATGCTTGGATACGTGTTTTGATGTATGGATGGATGGATGGATGGATGGATGGATGGATGAATTATTAGATGGATGTGTGGATGTTGGATTGATGGGTGGGAGGATGGATGGTTGAATGATTTTATGTATGGATGGATGGTTGAATGAATTAATGAGTGGATGAGTGGTTGAATGAATTAATGAGTGGTTGGATGGATGAGTGAGAGTGTGGGTGGTTAGATGGATGAATGGGTGGATGGATGGATTAATGCTTGGATACGTGTTTTGATGAATGGATGGATGGATGGATGAATGAATTATTGGATGGATGTGTGGATGTTGGATTGATGGGTGGGAGGGTGGATGGTTGAATGATTTTATGTATGGATGGATGGTTGAATGAATTAATGAGTGGATGAGTGGTTGAATGAATTAATGAGCGGTTGGATGGATGAGTCAGAGTGTGGGTGGTTAGATGGATGAATGGGTGGATGGATGGATTAATGCTTGGATGAGTGTTTTGATGGATGGATGGATGGATGGATGGATGAATGAATGAATGAATGAATGAATGGATGGATGGGTGGATGTAATGATGAGTGAGAGTGTGGGTGGTTCGATGGATGAATGGGTGGATGGATGGATTAATGCTTGGATGAGTATTTTGATGGATGGATGGATGGATGGATGGATGAATGAATGAATGAATGAATGAATTAATTAATTGATGAGTAAGAGTGTAGGTGGTTCGATGGATGAATGCATTAATTCTTGGATGAGTGTTTTGATGAGTGGATGGATGGATGGAGAGATGGATGAATGAATTATTGGATGGATGTGTGGATGTTGGATTGATGGGTGGGAGATGGATGGTTGAATGAATTTATGAATGGATGGATGGTTAAATGAATTAATGAGTGGTTGGATGGATGAGTGAGTATGGGTGGTTCGATGGATGAATGGGTGGATGGATGGATTAATGTTTGAATGAGTATTTTGATGGATGAATGAATGAATGAATGAATGAATTGATGAGTAAGAGTGAGGGTGGTTCAATGAATGAATGGGTGGATGGATGGATTAATGCTTGGATGAGTGTTTTGATGGATGGGTGGATGGATGGATGGATGGATGGATGGATGGATGGATGGATGGATGAATGAATGATTGGATGGATGTGTGGATGATGTATTGATGAGTGGGAGGGTGGGAGGATGGATGGTTGAATGCTTTTATGAATGTATGGATGGTTGAATGAATTAATGAGCGGATGGATTGATGGGTGAGAGTTTGGGTGGTTAGTTGGATGAATGGGTGGATGGATGGATTAATTCTTGGATGAGTGTTTTGATGGATGAATGAATGAATTTAATGGATGTGAGAATGTTGGATTGATGGGAGGGGGGTGGGAGGATGGATGGTTGAATGAATTAATGAGTGGTTGGATGGATGAGTGGGAGTGTATGTGGTTAGATGGATGATTGGATGGATAGTAGGATTATCACAAAAGTGTTAATAGTTCGTCTAAAATGTGGCTTAAAATGTCAAGGCCCGAAAATTAGGTCCAATAATTAGTATAATATTAATTTGTTTGGCAGATTGTTGCCCCATCTGTTGGTGGAGTAGGAAACTGTTCACATTTTACTCCTCCAACGAAAAGTAAATATTTAGATTTTTGCCGGTTCTTTTATATTTGGTATCACTGTGCATTGGGCGACTGGTAGCGACATTTTGCAGAACGTATGCGACAGTAGCCACGTCGGCGGCAGGTGAGCAATATGTAACATTTACAGAGCAAACCCCGTGCTATTTAATATATCATTTATTTTATCTGTGAATTTTGGCTTTAATCTCTGATAAAAAAGATGCAGGATGTTTAGAAGATAAAAAAACTTAGAAATAAATTTTACATTAGATATTTGCTATTCAAACGGTTGTAACTATCTGACATTTTTATAAACACTGCTTACAACTTATATATTATTTTTCGTAGTTATTATAAACGTTTATTCAAAACATTTTTTTTTAATTCAGTTTGAAGAGGACACTTAAAGTTTAAATGTGATTATGTAAAAACCACAAAATATAATATTAAATATGTTATGATCTGCACCGCTGTGGTCTCGAGGTAGCGTGCTGATTTGGCACGCAGCTGACCCCGGTCGAAACAGGCTCTGGAATATACAAATTACATTATAATCTTCCAAAGCACTGGAGATGTAAATATTTAAAGTCAACATTTGTTATAATCTTCTGTATAAATAAAGTAGTTACTGTGAAAAATATATTTTTAAAACCCCACGTTGTCCTTTTTGGACATTTCTTGTGTTCTCTCCTGGAATTGGCGTAATTGTAACCCACTTCTGAGGTAGGGGCGCCTGGAAAGCGGGGTTACGTTGCCGGGATGATATGATGGGTGATGATGATGATGATAGTGGTACGCCAGGAGAGTCCTTAATCCTAAGCTTAATTTAGGATGAATATGAATGATGATGATTGCGATGGCCATATGATGCTCTGGGACCGTATTAGGCCTTCAAGTTTCCTGACATTTGTCTTACAGGTGAGGAAAAAAGCTGATAAAAACCTCACCCAGGAAACTGTTCCTACCGGTGATCGAACTCGGGTCCGCTACGTAACGCTACCTCGAGACCACAGCGGTGGACACTGAGAAAAATATTAAATGTAATATTTAAAATGTATTCCTTGGTCTGATGTTCCCAGGAAGAGCCGCAGGTACGACACCAGTGAAGTCGTGGTTGTGAGGATGTGACAGCGATTAATAAAATAATACATGTATAGGTAAGGTTTATATTTGAATTATTTTTTTATCTTACCAATATCTACTCATAAGTCAATAATATAATTACTTGTTAAAAATATGCATAAGAACATAATTAAAACCTTTCTGTTTTGTTGTAAAGTGTTGTATATATCAAGTAAAAAAAGGGGGGGATCAGTGTAACCTATTGTAATAACAATATATTTTCATAGCATTGTTTGAAACATGAATGCCCAGTAAAGCTTGTAGAGGTATAACTGAAAGTGTATGTAAATACTTTCCTATCAACAATAAAATAGTTTTGGTTTGGCCACCAACATTTCCAGACCTCAGGCAATCTGATATTGTGTTTGTTTTCTCGAATAAGTGAAAGATTAATTAAATATTGTAATTATTTCTAAATCAAATTGATCTTTTGAAAAATAAGGAATACTGAATAAAAAAATTCTGCAAAGTTTTGATTAGATATTTAAGAACATATGTATGTACATTGTAAACCTGAAACAAATTTAAATTCTTGTTAAAATTCATATTTACTATTATTATATTATTACTCTTGTTGTTACCCAAACTAACAGCTGTTGCCTTACAGCTCAGTGTTGATTCTCTAAAGGATAGAGCAGCGGTTCCCAACCTTTTTCGACTCACGAACACCTTCCACAACGATATCAGTTGGGTGAACCACTGACTTTTAAACATATATAGATATGCATAACATTTAATTCCAAGCAAAAAGTTTAATAACCTTAAATTAACTTAACCCTTAACGGTTAAAACCTAAAGTTACTCTAGTTACGGCTTAAAAGTTACACAACGTGTAGGCCTAGTTGTAGCGAAATCAAATGCATTCCTAACGTTGTTACATAACTGTAAATCAGACATTCGCGGTAGATATTAATTTATTGTGGAAACAATGTGATAAATTCCCGATGTTACAAATATGCAACAAGGGACATTATAGGGTAAATTAAATTTTAATATAATATTATTATTATTATTATTATTATTATTATTATTATTATTATTATTATTATTATTATTATTATTATTATTATTATTATTATTATTATTATTATTATTACAATGCTGAAGAAATGAAGGAAACAATAATAGACCTACCTCGAAACCTGCCATCACGAAAAAGTTTTGGACAACCCCTTGAAAGGGGATTTGCGAACCACAGGTTGGGAAACAATGGGCTAGAGGAAGGTAACCTCGTTCTCCAGGTTGGAGGTTCTAGCAATGGGCCAACTCCCCGTTCTGTAGATATAAATTTACACTGCTATAAGACCAAAACAAAATAAAGTCGGACTCAATCAGTCTGAGCATAATTCCAGTTGTAATGTAAACAAACCAGATGTATGGACTGCGTTTTCATTGGTTGGATAACAGTTTACATTTAAACACGTAAGAAAATGTATTTTGTTTTGTAACATTCAAAATGAATAAAATAAAAACAAATATATCTAATATATAAAAGTGGATGTTTATTTGTTTGTTGGTATTTTATGCGCTGCCATACCGTTCATCCGATTGTGATGTGGCTGACCTGTACTATATGACCTATACTGACCCAAACCTGTCAGAACATGACCTATACTGACCGGACGTGACTCAACCAAACGTAACCTAACCTAAGCAAACATAACCTAACCTGAACCTAGCCTGAATTTAATTTAAACTTAGCCTGAACATAACCTGAACCTAACTTGAATCTAACCTGAACCTAACCTGAACATAACTTGAATCTAATCTTAACCTAGCCTGAACCTAACATGAACCTAACCTGAACCAAAACTGAACCTAGCCTCAACCTAACCAGACCGAACCTAACGTAACCTAACCAAACTTAACCGAACGTAATCTAATCTGAGCCTAACTTGAACCTAGTCTGAACATGGCCTGAACCTAACCTGAACCTAGCCTAAACCCAACATGAACCTAACCTGAACCTAGCCTGATCTTAACTTGTATCTAACCTTAACCTAACATAAACCTAACTTGAACTTAGCTTGAAGCTAACTTGAACCTAACATGAAACTAACCTCAATCTAACTTGAACCTAGCCAGAAACTAACTTGAACCTAGCCTGAACTAACCTGAACCTAATCTGAACCTAACATGAAGCTAACCTGAACCTAACCTGTACCTAACCTGAATCTAACTTTACCTAACCTGAACCTAACTTCAATCTAACTTGAACCCAACATGAATCTAACCTGATCCTAACTTGACTTAACTGGAATCTAGCTGAACCTAACATGAACCTAGTCTGAACCTATCCTGAACCTAGTCTGAACATAATCGAACCTAACCTAAAGCTAACCTGAACCTAAGATGAACCTAACTTGAACTTAGTCTGAACCTAACATCAACCTAGCCTGAACTTATCCTGAACCTATCTTGAACCTAGCCTTAACATAACCAGAACTTAATTACACTTAGTCTGAACCTACCCAGAACCGCAGAACCAGCTGTTCGGTTGTTTCTTCCCATCGGCAGACTCCCATAACCTATTTAAGACCCCGTTCTTAACAGTCAGAGACTTCCATTAGGCCCAGTAGCTCTTGTAGATGGCGATGATGTCTGCTATATCTGCCCATGAAGGTCGTTGTCCAGATTCTTTATCACGCAGAACCTGTCCGATATCAATGTTTTCCAGCTGCTCCATTCTCAAGGCATCTTCATCCCAACCAGGGGCAGGATGGTTGGTTACAACTTTAACCATTCCAGTGCCTTCACGTTCTCAACTCTAATACAGTGGTTGAAGTTGTCCGGGCAGAATCGACAAGATATAGCTAATTCGTTGGAGTGTTTCTTGCCCTGGTGATGTAAAGTTGCATTCTTGGATTAGTTGGATCCATCGAGCAGTCTGTCCTTCCAGGTTGCGGGAAACCAAGCAACCATGTGAGCGCAGAATGGTCAGATCTGAGGTGGAAGGCCTGACCATATAGGTACTTGTGAAAATGTTTGAGTGCGCTCACGATGGCAAAATATCTCCCGACGGGTGACACAGTAGTTCCTCTCAGTCTTACACAAGATACAACTGAAGTAGGCGATGATCTTGTTTCCACCTTGCTCTTGGAACAGCACACACTGATGCTGTCTTCGTTCGTCGTCGGAATTGCCGAGTACGTCAACTTAGGCCTGGACGCTCTAAGGCTTCGCTACAGTGGAAATCAGACGACGAGTACACCGTTTCGACTGTGATGAGATCCGCGGGCCAGAGACCAGCCTTCTGCAGATTAATCTTAAAAGAGGAGAAGGTGATTCCAGCTGGGTGTGAGATATAGTTGATGGCACAATTGGAAGGACGTCCCCGATGAGATATGCTTCTGGACGCCAAAAGAAATCCCATTTCCGACAATAGATGTCCGATCTGTATAAATGTGCCTAATTGATAAGCAATTATAATGCCAAACTATTCTGTACATATAAAAAATGTTTATGAAAATAGTAAATTATGTAAATGCTGATTTACTATCCAAACAGGCCAATGTAATTACAACAAAATTATTGCATAGAGTACAGCATGCCATGAAAATGGTAAATTTATTTATTATGCTTTTATCTGTTATATTTTTAGAAGATTTTGAGTTACTTTTTTGATTGTTAATTAATTAATTTAGTTACTTATATTACATTACAATATTATTAATATGTAACTCTAGAAATTAAGCATAATGTAAATGAATGTACATAATTGTATTGTAACTAAAACCCTAACATACCAGAAATAGGGTTCCAATTATTTAGATATTCAATAATAATAATAATAATAATAATAATAATAATAAATAATAATAATAATAATATAATAATAGTAATAACAATAATATTATTATTATTACTATTATTATTACTATTATTATTATTATAATTATAATTATAATTATTATTATTATTATTATTATTATTAATTATATTATAATTATAATTATTATTATTTATTATTATTATTATTATTATTATTATTATTATTATTATTATTATTATATGGTAAATAGCCGTACAATATGGTCACTATTACATTAAAAATATAAAATATCATGGAAAGCAACGGGAAGCTACCACACCTACAATTCCCTAGTAAAGCTGCAAGCATAGCATGAAAATGCTATGATTGCAGTGAAGGACCTGCCTTCGGGCAGAATTACTATGGATGGATGGTAACAAAATTCAAACAGGTTAAAATCTTAAATGTTCTATTTGAAGATACATTATTCTACGCTCCACAAGAAGTTTTCCTCTGGTCCCGAGGGTTGCGGGTTCAAACCTAGCCGCGGTTGACAGATGTTTTAGGATGGAAAAATCCAAGGAGCAAGTCCTCCGCGAGGAACTTTAAGCCGTGGGTCTCGAGTCCGAAGATTTACAGGCTCGTAAAAGATCCTTAAGCCTGAACAAAGAGGCCTCTAAACAAAATTTATCAATCTCAAACATCCTAGTAATTCCTTAGTTGCCTGCTAGATGTCTCATTGAGTCAGTGTGTTTACCACATGCTGCTCATGACATCTTTGGGCAAATAAGGTAACTAAAATGTACTTGGTCTATTAACTCCTGACAAAGGAGAGGCTATGGCTACGTCATTACTCATTAAGCACACCACAAGAAGTACGTATTGAGCTTGACATATAAAGGCCACATTTACTAACTTTTAATCGATATATTTAGATAATACAATGTGTACATAAAAGAATACAGTAGTGTCAAGCAATAATATTATCATTCAGATGAGGCACAGAAAGTTGTGTGTAGACTGAAATGAAACAGGGAAAAAGATAATTTTAGTTGCGTGAGTGAGCGGATAGATTTCTTTTGTTTTGCTTCTATGGCAATAATAATAATAACAAAGATAGCAACTCCCGAACAGAAAGAGTTTAGTGTTTTGCAGTTTGAGAGCTGTAAATCAGTTGTGACAGTTCAACGTGTATTTCGTAGGCAGTTTAATCGTGATCCCCCCAATGCCAACAACATCCGTCGATGGCATAATCACTTCGCAACGACCAGTTGTCTGTGTAAAGGCAAAAGTATAGGACGACCAAAAATGTTGCTGCTGCAAAATTTCAGCGCAAAATCAGCATAATCAGTATTAACTAACTAGCACACTGGCACTATCGAACCCGTAGGTTCATGGCCGCGCGGACATAAGCTCTCCATAATCAGTAGGCTTTAGAATTAACTAACTAGCACACTGGCACTATCGAACCCGTAGGTTCATGGCCGCGCGGACATAAGCTCTCCATAATCAGTAGGCTTTAGAATTAACTAACTAGCACACTGGCACTATCGAACCCGTAGGTTCATGGCCGCGCGGACATAAGCTCTCCATAATCAGTAGGCTTTAGAATTAACTAACTAGCACACTGGCACTATCGAACCCGTAGGTTCATGGCCGCGCGGACATAAGCTCTCCATAATCAGTAGGCTTTAGAATTAACTAACTAGCACACTGGCACTATCGAACCCGTAGGTTCATGGCCGCGCGGACATAAGCTCTCCATAATCAGTAGGCTTTAGAATTAACTAACTAGCACACTGGCACTATCGAACCCGTAGGTTCATGGCCGCGCGGACATAAGCTCTCCATAATCAGTAGGCTTTAGAATTAACTAACTAGCACACTGGCACTATCGAACCCACCGTAGGTTCATGGCCGCGCGGACATAAGCTCTCCATAATCAGTAGGCTTTAGAATTAACTAACTAGCACACTGGCACTATCGAACCCGTAGGTTCATGGCCGCGCGGACATAAGCTCTCCATAATCAGTAGGCTTTAGAATTAACTAACTAGCACACTGGCACTATCGAACCCGTAGGTTCATGGCCGCGCGGACATAAGCTCTCCATAATCAGTAGGCTTTAGAATTAACTAACTAGCACACTGGCACTATCGAACCCGTAGGTTCATGGCCGCGCGGACATAAGCTCTCCATAATCAGTAGGCTTTAGAATTAACTAACTAGCACACTGGCACTATCGAACCCGTAGGTTCATGGCCGCGCGGACATAAGCTCTCCATAATCAGTAGGCTTTAGAATTAACTAACTAGCACACTGGCACTATCGAACCCGTAGGTTCATGGCCGCGCGGACATAAGCTCTCCATAATCAGTAGGCTTTAGAATTAACTAACTAGCACACTGGCACTATCGAACCCGTAGGTTCATGGCCGCGCGGACATAAGCTCTCCATAATCAGTAGGCTTTAGAATTAACTAACTAGCACACTGGCACTATCGAACCCGTAGGTTCATGGCCGCGCGGACATAAGCTCTCCATAATCAGTAGGCTTTAGAATTAACTAACTAGCACACTGGCACTATCGAACCCGTAGGTTCATGGCCGCGCGGACATAAGCTCTCCATAATCAGTAGGCTTTAGAATTAACTAACTAGCACACTGGCACTATCGAACCCGTAGGTTCATGGCCGCGCGGACATAAGCTCTCCATAATCAGTAGGCTTTAGAATTAACTAACTAGCACACTGGCACTATCGAACCCGTAGGTTCATGGCCGCGCGGACATAAGCTCTCCATAATCAGTAGGCTTTAGAATTAACTAACTAGCACACTGGCACTATCGAACCCGTAGGTTCATGGCCGCGCGGACATAAGCTCTCCATAATCAGTAGGCTTTAGAATTAACTAACTAGCACACTGGCACTATCGAACCCGTAGGTTCATGGCCGCGCGGACATAAGCTCTCCATAATCAGTAGGCTTTAGAATTAACTAACTAGCACACTGGCACTATCGAACCCGTAGGTTCATGGCCCGCGCGGACATAAGCTCTCCATAATCAGTAGGCTTTAGAATTAACTAACTAGCACACTGGCACTATCGAACCCGTAGGTTCATGGCCGCGCGGACATAAGCTCTCCATAATCAGTAGGCTTTAGAATTAACTAACTAGCACACTGGCACTATCGAACCCGTAGGTTCATGGCCGCGCGGACATAAGCTCTCCATAATCAGTAGGCTTTAGAATTAACTAACTAGCACACTGGCACTATCGAACCCGTAGGTTCATGGCCGCGCGGACATAAGCTCTCCATAATCAGTAGGCTTTAGAATTAACTAACTAGCACACTGGCACTATCGAACCCGTAGGTTCATGGCCGCGCGGACATAAGCTCTCCATAATCAGTAGGCTTTAGAATTAACTAACTAGCACACTGGCACTATCGAACCCGTAGGTTCATGGCCGCGCGGACATAAGCTCTCCATAATCAGTAGGCTTTAGAATTAACTAACTAGCACACTGGCACTATCGAACCCGTAGGTTCATGGCCGCGCGGACATAAGCTCTCCATAATCAGTAGGCTTTAGAATTAACTAACTAGCACACTGGCACTATCGAACCCGTAGGTTCATGGCCGCGCGGACATAAGCTCTCCATAATCAGTAGGCTTTAGAATTAACTAACTAGCACACTGGCACTATCGAACCCGTAGGTTCATGGCCGCGCGGACATAAGCTCTCCATAATCAGTAGGCTTTAGAATTAACTAACTAGCACACTGGCACTATCGAACCCGTAGGTTCATGGCCGCGCGGACATAAGCTCTCCATAATCAGTAGGCTTTAGAATTAACTAACTAGCACACTGGCACTATCGAACCCGTAGGTTCATGGCCGCGCGGACATAAGCTCTCCATAATCAGTAGGCTTTAGAATTAACTAACTAGCACACTGGCACTATCGAACCCGTAGGTTCATGGCCGCGCGGACATAAGCTCTCCATAATCAGTAGGCTTTAGAATTAACTAACTAGCACACTGGCACTATCGAACCCGTAGGTTCATGGCCGCGCGGACATAAGCTCTCCATAATCAGTAGGCTTTAGAATTAACTAACTAGCACACTGGCACTATCGAACCCGTAGGTTCATGGCCGCGCGGACATAAGCTCTCCATAATCAGTAGGCTTTAGAATTAACTAACTAGCACACTGGCACTATCGAACCCGTAGGTTCATGGCCGCGCGGACATAAGCTCTCCATAATCAGTAGGCTTTAGAATTAACTAACTAGCACACTGGCACTATCGAACCCGTAGGTTCATGGCCGCGCGGACATAAGCTCTCCATAATCAGTAGGCTTTAGAATTAACTAACTAGCACACTGGCACTATCGAACCCGTAGGTTCATGGCCGCGCGGACATAAGCTCTCCATAATCAGTAGGCTTTAGAATTAACTAACTAGCACACTGGCACTATCGAACCCGTAGGTTCATGGCCGCGCGGACATAAGCTCTCCATAATCAGTAGGCTTTAGAATTAACTAACTAGCACACTGGCACTATCGAACCCGTAGGTTCATGGCCGCGCGGACATAAGCTCTCCATAATCAGTAGGCTTTAGAATTAACTAACTAGCACACTGGCACTATCGAACCCGTAGGTTCATGGCCGCGCGGACATAAGCTCTCCATAATCAGTAGGCTTTAGAATTAACTAACTAGCACACTGGCACTATCGAACCCGTAGGTTCATGGCCGCGCGGACATAAGCTCTCCATAATCAGTAGGCTTTAGAATTAACTAACTAGCACACTGGCACTATCGAACCCGTAGGTTCATGGCCGCGCGGACATAAGCTCTCCATAATCAGTAGGCTTTAGAATTAACTAACTAGCACACTGGCACTATCGAACCCGTAGGTTCATGGCCGCGCGGACATAAGCTCTCCATAATCAGTAGGCTTTAGAATTAACTAACTAGCACACTGGCACTATCGAACCCGTAGGTTCATGGCCGCGCGGACATAAGCTCTCCATAATCAGTAGGCTTTAGAATTAACTAACTAGCACACTGGCACTATCGAACCCGTAGGTTCATGGCCGCGCGGACATAAGCTCTCCATAATCAGTAGGCTTTAGAATTAACTAACTAGCACACTGGCACTATCGAACCCGTAGGTTCATGGCCGCGCGGACATAAGCTCTCCATAATCAGTAGGCTTTAGAATTAACTAACTAGCACACTGGCACTATCGAACCCGTAGGTTCATGGCCGCGCGGACATAAGCTCTCCATAATCAGTAGGCTTTAGAATTAACTAACTAGCACACTGGCACTATCGAACCCGTAGGTTCATGCCCGCGCGGACATAAGCTCTCCATAATCAGTAGGCTTTAGAATTAACTAACTAGCACACTGGCACTATCGAACCCGTAGGTTCATGGCCCGCGCGGACATAAGCTCTCCATAATCAGTAGGCTTTAGAATTAACTAACTAGCACACTGGCACTATCGAACCCGTAGGTTCATGGCCGCGCGGACATAAGCTCTCCATAATCAGTAGGCTTTAGAATTAACTAACTAGCACACTGGCACTATCGAACCCGTAGGTTCATGGCCGCGCGAACATAAGCTCTCCATAATCAGTAGGCTTTAGAATTAACTAACTAGCACAACTGGCACTATCGAACCCGTAGGTTCATGGCCGCGCGGACATAAGCTCTCCATAATCAGTAGGCTTTTAGAATTAACTAACTAGCACACTGGCACTATCGAACCCGTAGGTTCATGGCCGCGCGGACATAAGCTCTCCATAATCAGTAGGCTTTAGAATTAACAACTAGCACACTGGCACTATCGAACCCGTAGGTTCATGGCCGCGCGGACATAAGCTCTCCATAATCAGTAGGCTTTAGAATTAACTAACTAGCACACTGGCACTATCGAACCCGTAGGTTCATGGCCGCGCGGACATAAGCTCTCCATAATCAGTAGGCTTTAGAATTAACTAACTAGCACACTGGCACTATCGAACCCGTAGGTTCATGGCCGCGCGGACATAAGCTCTCCATAATCAGTAGGCTTTAGAATTAACTAACTAGCACACTGGCACTATCGAACCCGTAGGTTCATGGCCGCGCGGACATAAGCTCTCCATAATCAGTAGGCTTTAGAATATAACTAACTAGCACACTGGCACTATCGAACCCGTAGGTTCATGGCCGCGCGGACATAAGCTCTCCATAATCAGTAGGCTTTAGAATTAAACTAACTAGCACACTGGCACTATCGAACCCGTAGGGTTCATGGCCGCGCGGAACATAAGCTCTCCATAATCAGTAGGCTTTAGAATTAACTAACTAGCACACTGGCACTATCGAACCCGTAGGTTCATGGCCGCGCGGACATAAGCTCTCCATAATCAGTAGGCTTTAGAATTAACTAACTAGCACACTGGCACTATCGAACCCGTAGGTTCATGGCGCGCGCGGACATAAGCTCTCCATAATCAGTAGGCTTTAGAATTAACTAACTAGCACACTGGCACTATCGAACCCGTAGGTTCATGGGCCGCGCGGACATAAGCTCTCCATAATCAGTAGGCTTTAGAATTAACTCAACTACCACACTGGCACTATCGAACCCGTAGGTTCATGGCCGCGCGGACATAAGCTCTCCATAATCAGTAGGCTTAGAATTAAACTAACTAGCACACTGGCACTATCGAACCCGTAGGTTCATGGCCGCGCGGACATAAGCTCTCCATAATCAGTAAGGCTTTAGAATTAACTAACTAGCACACTGGCACTATCGAACCCGTAGGTTCATGGCCGCGCGGACCAAGCGCACCATAAGCTCTCCATAATCAGTAGGCTTTAGAATTAACTACTAGCCACACTGCACTATCGAACCCGTAGGTTCATGGCCGGGGCGGCCGGGGACATAATCTCTCCAAATCAGTAGGCTTTTAAATGAACTAACAAGCACAACTGGCACTCAGCGAAACCCGTAGGTTCATGCCGCCGCGGACATAAGCTCTCCAATAATCAGTAGGCTTTAGAATTAACTAAACTAGCACACTGGCACTATCGAAACCCGTAGGTTCATGGCCGCGCGGACATAAGCTCTCCATAATCAGTAGGCTTTAGAATTAACTAAACTAGCACACTGGCACTATCGAAACCGTAGTTCATGGCCGCCGCGGACATAAGCTCTCCATAATCAGTAGGCTTTAGAATTACTAACTAGCACACTGGCACTATCGAACCCGTAGGTTCATGGCCGCGCGGACATAAGCTCTCCATAATCAGTAGGCTTTAGAATTAACAAACTAGCACACTGCACTGTCTGGCGGGACCCGTAGGGTGTCAGGCCGCGCGGACATAAGATCTCCATAATCAGTAGGCTTTAGAATGTAACTAACTAGCACCTGCACTATCGA